>JANRGW010024455.1:0-55494 GCA_024733675.1 Psilopsiagon aymara
TCTCTGCTTCCTCCCGGCTCCCCCTCCTCCCTGGCAGAGCATGAGGCTCAGAAAGTCCTTGGTCAGACCAAAACATTCTAAGCAGTAACTGCAAATACTGGTGTTATCAGTGCTGTTCCCAAGATGAAAGTCAAAACCACAACGCTGCACCAGTGACCAAGTAGGAGAAAAATGACTGCTACTGCTGAACCCAAGACAAAGGTACATTTGGGCTGAGACACACAGAGATGATGAAGAATTTCTAGACACAACTCATACAGTCACTACCTGCTACCAACCAGAGCAGGGATGGCACCTCCAGAAAGGCCATTCTTAAATAAATATTTCTCTGGGTCAGAAAATACTGAAAGGTCTTGCAGAGGCAACAAAGGCAGAGGAGAGGCTCGGGCTCACTGGAGCTCCCCTCTGCAACGGCAGCCACTGGGCAGGCACTGGTAGGGCAATAGGGCAATAGGAACCTCCTCATTCAGTGCTGATATTGAAATTATTTGACCAGTTAACAAAAAGTCAGGGATTTTTTTGTGAAAATAACTGTAAGATCTAGAAGACTGTGAATATGAAAGATCTTAAATAAAAACCCCACCAACAACCCAGCACTTTAATCAAAGCACTGCAACCAATACATCCATCTATCTATCTATCTATCTATCTATCTATCTGTCTGTCTGTCTGTCTGTCTACCTATAATCTGATATTATTTTTAATCCTTTTTTAAATCCCAGTGTCATGTCACCCAGTCACTAATGAGAGATAATGCTGGATTGAGGAGGGCCAAAGAGATACAAACTCAGAGACGTCGCTGTGAATCAGGACAGTGAAGAAGGATGCCACTGCTGGCTTATGTTCTCTTCCTGCAAAAGGACAGAGATGAATGAACAAGTGTCTGAATGAATGACTGAATAGATGAATGAATGAAAGAATGAATGAGTAATCAAATAAATACATTAAAATACATTGCCAACTTGCTATGTTCACATAGCAAGGGACCTCTTTGGGATCTTTGTGAAAGTACAAGCAAAGGTGTTCTCATTTCTATTATAAATTATAATCTGCTTTTCCAAATCCTTCCAAGTGTTTAATTTTTACCAAAGGTCAGAAGGTGCTTTGCATTTGGAAAAACTGCAGGATTTGTCTCCGTGCTATGAAATCTGCAGTCCCTGAAGAGAAGCACTGCACTCCTGCTGCACTGCTGGGGGTGGTTGTGGCAAAAGGAGGACCCCAGGAGTCTCTAGGGCTAGCATGCTGTTGGCACAGCAGCACAGTCCCCGTGGGAGGACAGATTTTGTGCAATCATCAGCCTGTTTCCTCTCTCCCTTGCAGCGCTGAAGGCCCTTGTCTCCTCACTGGCTGCAACATCAGCCCCTGATCTGCGACACTTGTTTGAAATTCAACAGGAGAGCTTCATGCCACGTACCAAGGTGGCATCTTTTTTCTGGGCAAGTGGCAAGAAGAACAGTTGGTGGAAAACTTATGGGTACCCAGTTACAGTTGTAGGCTTCTGTTCAAGAAGTGCCAGGTATAAATGAACATGTCAATTGCCTCTACAAGCTCCATCTTGCAGAAACCACATATCTGGCTTCATGGGAACAGTTTTACTCCTTTTGAAGAGATCATGGTGATCCAGATGTATTTTTTTTTTTCTGAAATCCATCTCTGTTTTTAACTCTGTGATCTGATTAGCTGAAGGTCATTTTTGTTTCATTCCCCTTTTCTGTAATGAGGACCTGGAGGATGATGCTGTTCTAGCTTGAGATGAAGGTCCTCCAAATGCTGTAGGTGCCAATTTAATTAGCTTTCACACTTTTACATACAAATGGAAAGATTTTTGGAAGAAAAAAAATATGTTCAATATGAATAAAGGATTTTACTTTTTAAATAACTAAACCGTTGGGTTTATTTCTCAGTGCTAACATTTCTGTCAGTCAGGTCAAGGGAAATAAACCAAAATTCTAGGAAAGCTTGCACAAATCTTGGCTTTTCTTACTGAAAATGTTCCCATTCATAAAACCTACATCTGCAAATACAGAATCAACAGTTAAATGTTTCCCTTACCTGTGCCCATATTTCTCCAAGGAGAGATCATTTTTACCCAGTTTTCACTTGTAACAATCTGCTAAAGTTTTTGAAGGAAAACCAAATCTTCTAAACAATATTACTACTATTATTATAACCTATGGGTAAATGTGTGTTTGGCTATTAATAGAGCTGGTGTTTTCATTCCATAATAAGAGCTTTCTCCATATGTGTCTCCATTCATGGTTTGGTTTAGTTTAGTTCTTTTTACCCCAGCTTTTGTTAGACAGTTATTTTTTTTTCCTTCTAATGAAAAGAAAAACCACAAAACCCTTCACAACCTTGCAGGAGAACATGGCTTCTGAAATAAAATAAAACAAAGTATGCGTTACGGAAAGTATTACAGATACATAAACAGCAAAGTGCAATGTACTTCAGCAGGACCCAGGTTGTATGTTTTAAGAAACTGCTACCAGCAGCTAAAATAACTGCTAAAAGCAGGTGTTTATTGTGAAAGCTGCAGCAATGTTTTTCTGTCATGTCACATTAAATCATTTGCGCTGCATCATGTTACGTTACACCACATCATGTTAGCACATGCGGTGAAGAAACCAAAGTAGAGTAACATGATGTGACAGACAACATTTAGCAAAAATATTCACTTATTTGAATCAGATACTTGCTATCAGTTTGAATCAGGGATCCTGGTCCCAAATGAAGCTGACAGATGGATGTGAACTCAGCGAGAAACAGCATCCAATATAAATCTGAAAGTTTTTTGTCACAAACTTGGTTCATCCTGTTGATGGTTACTGCTGTCTTCACCTCCTCTTCCTCAACATTTTCTTCCCTGCTCTAAGCAGTTTGACCAGTTAGTTGTCATTTATTTTGACATAACTCATGACTTCACATGAGGGACTAATCACACCTTAGTATACTTGGTATGGAAGTGCTGTTAAATGACAATTAATTGAATTGCTGTAAATCTTTATGAAAGCGAAATTGTGGACTACACAAACAAGAGTATTCGGACTGTATTTATGTATAAAGAGGGATAATTTTAGGTAGCAAGAAGCTTATCCCTGAAGGCACCTATATTTTATAGTGTTTCAAATTCTTTTTGATGGATTTAAAAATATTGGGACTTCTTTTTTGCTCTTGGAGGAACAATTTCATGGTATACTGCTAAAAAAAGTTTAGAAAAGCGGTGCCTGTTGGTGAAGGTAAGTAACTAAATCAAGTAATTGGGTATAAGCCAGGCAGCTGTGGTATAGGCCTTCCTATACAACAATTTTCATAAGCATCAATCCTGACCTAGGTGATGACTTCGAACCCATGGGGCAGGTCTTGGGCACATGCAGAACCATGATGTGTTTTGGTACAGCCTGTCCTAGGGTTAGAAAATTAGGATGAGAGAAACTCTTTTCAGATACCAAAGTAGGTTTCAGTGACATTTCCTGAAGGTAGCACAATGGCATAAGGCCTGGATGCTGGAGTATGAAAAAATTTGTATGTGGACTTGAAGACTGTCCTTTTTCTGGTGATAGAAACAGAGAGAAAGACCAAGCTATCAAGTGATTTTCAGTATCCCACCAATATGCAGCTGAAGTGGTATGTGTATAGACACCACTCAAGAGACAAGGACAAGAAGACAACCAAGAATTTACAGGATTCTGAAAAGAAGCTGTAAATGTCAAAATGTAAGCTTGTATTATGGCAGTAATTCATAGGATCTATGGTCTTTTGCCTTCCCCCCCTTTACAAAAGGAATTTTCAAGATTTTTCTCACACAGCCATTCATTCCAGATGCAGTTTATGAAAATAGTAATAAATTGTAACAATAATGTTTATGATTGGAAGATGCACCTTAGAAACACGTGCGTCCATTTCGTGGCTGAAATGCACGTGACCTCTCTGCATGTTCAGGAAGGTATCAGCACACTGCACGAAAGGAGCTGAGGGAAAAAGGTATAACTGCAAAAGAGCTAAAAAGTAACAACACTAAGTGTTAATATATTCTTGCCTGTGCCATCTTAGCCAGTATTGTCAGAATGTATTATATCTGAGGAATTAATTCAGCCTCATGGGAAATGGATCATAAGCTCATGGACCTCAGGCTCATGGGAAATTTGGGAAATTACTGTTTTGCATGAGCCCCCAAAACGCTTGGTATATCTCCTGACAGTGTTCCCTCTGTGAGCTGCCGGTAACTGTATTTCCTGTTGATGTTGTTCATTGTTCCTAGGAAACCTCTGGAGCCCTCTTGCCTCGGGCAGTCTCCTGAAGATGTGATGGGCTGGGATCTTGCATCAGCAATCAGCAGTTTCTGCTGCCTTGTTCGTAAGCTGAGCGTGGGCTGGTGCCTCTGCGGGGATGCAGAGTGGGGAGCACTGAGAGGGGGAAGCCCTGGGTTCACCAAAACATAATGTGATAGTGGGGTGGGAGGCTTCTTCCAGCAGCCAAGGAGAGCTGACAAGAATAAATCCTTATCCAAAGGTAACTGATCTGGATGAAACAAAATGAAAAACAGGCACTCAGAAAAAGCTGATACCCAAAGAGCCTATGTTCACCCTGAGAAGCTGCTAAGCACTGAGGAGCCCTTATCTGCTGCTTTTGCACATCCCTCTTATGCTCAGTTTAGATGGGATCCTTTTCCAGCCACCTACTGGAGTGCCAGAATGCATAAAGAAATGCAACTTCTTGCTCTCGGTCCCACCAGCCTCTCCAGCAGCTTTTGAAGAAAGGTTTCTGTCTTTCTGCCTAGGCAAAGGCATTGTACCTTGTGCTCACTTTGAGAGCTTGGTCTGGTGTGTGAAGGAGTTTCATGAAAAGAAACCCTTTCAGGAGGAGTGCTATTCTTTTCTTACCTGCTGCAAAATAATAAAAAAAGTGATTAAATAATTAATACTGGATGTTGTTTAACAGTTGCTAAGAGGCTTACTTCATTTCTGAAGCTGTTTTTTCCTAATTTAGGAATAAACCAGACATAATTGATCATGCTATTCTGAAGCTGTAAATTACACTGAAGAGAATTGAAGGAAACACGTTTCTTTGATTAGAATATTTTTCTCATTAACAGGATGTTCAAAATAAAACAAAAATATTTGATTCACAGAGCCTGTGGCAGTATCAAGTTAACACTGGCATGCTCCTGCATTTTGCCTCATGTTTACTAATCAATCGAAATAAGACTTTCTGGCAAGAAAGGTCATATCTTTCATCACAAACTGAAACTTTTTGACAACAAACAATTGGAATTTCACTATTTTGTTTAAAGTAGATTTTGGTATGGAGAGTGAAAACCCAAGGAAGTGGAATGGTAGGTACAGGGTTAGATAAATAAGCAGAGCTGCGCTCTATAGATGTTGGGTACCTTGTACTCTGAGACTGTCTCAGGTGTATGAATATATGATGCTATTCTAAACGAGTGGTATCTAAGTTAAATTACTTGGAGAAGGGATTAAGTAATGTTTAGGTAGGTATCAGTGTGTAGTTTTGGCTCAGATGATAATGTTGGGGTTAAGATACCTTTGCATGCCTGGGTCAGGGTGCTGTAGGACAAACTAAGGAACACTGGCAACAGCTACCTTCAAAGTGTTAAACCATGTTCCTTGTCCATATAGTCTTTGCTGTTTTATCTCAGAAACAAATCCTCTGTGTCTGTACTATGGCTGCCTACTTCTATTCTTTTTCTGAAAATTTCTTTAAAGTCCTACATCTTGATAAAGTGAATTTTCTTGGATGTTGGGGAAAAAATTCTCTGTTTTCACAGGTAGAAAATACAGCCTGATAGATTCACAAGCAAAATAGTGCCCATGCAATTTCTTCTTTTTTTTTGCCCCTTCTCATTTCTTCTGCTACAAGCAGAGGAGCAGCTCTGCTGTCCTTTCTCAGCCGGGTAAGCGAATTGCTCCCTGTCTAAACCTGCTTCCCACCCACCTGTGGGTGCAGACAGGAGCTGGATCAGAGGCTGTGAGCAGATATGTCAGAACATACCATTCGGCCCTTGTCTTCACTGTCTCCTAGGCTCTGCCCTTGAAAGAAGTGGGATGAAATCAGAGAAGTGATCATGAAATATCACTGAGTTTGTTGTTTTTCCTTCCCCTCCACTGCTTGCGCAGACATTGGCCATTTCCAAGGAGCCTCTCAGGTGGTGACAATAGGAGGACACAGACTTACCCCTGGCCAGGATTTGCACCCTCATTCTCCTGGAAAATTCATTGATAGGAAAAGATGCACACATTGCCTGCAGCTATTGCACATATTGCATGGCATGACACACACATAAGTGAGATTAATTTGAGTTCTGGGCATCATTAGCTCAATTAAAACTGTGATTTTTTAGTTCAGACCTACAGGCCATTGCAAAGAAGAGTAATCATAAGACAGAAATGAGTCCCCTAGTTAAAAATTAATTCCCTAGACTAAAAATATAATCAAACGATGTCTACAGTATTTTATGAAGAGCTGGGAGGATAATAAAATTTAAAGCAGTGCGACATTTGCATTTTGCTCATTTCTATCCATATTTTTCCGTAGACTGCCTTTCTGTGCACTTGTTAATCATATGCACTGCTACAGTCCTGGCATTTTAAGATCACTGCTCACATCAAGATTGAAAGGAAACTAATTACAATCACATTTCAGGGTGGTTGTTTAAAGCTCGTACATCGCTGACTACAGCACAGGAGCCTTGACCTTTATTTGTAAGCATGAAAATAAGGTAAAGATGAAAGATTGCTTTTCCTCTAGCTCATATGCAGGGATCAGGAGGCCCTCTGGGGAAGCAGAAATGTGGTAAGCCTCCGTAAGGTCTCTCTGCTCTCCTCCTCTCCCAGGCTGGCAGCAGAGGCCAGTAGTGCTATGCAGAAGCTGTGCACCGCTGCACTGGGATGTGAGCAAAGCACCACGTTTTTTTGCAGCTCTCCCTCAGGCTGCTGGAAGAATGCAGTGACTTAGCAGACCTAAGGAGTGTGTCATTTTGACTCTCATCCAGAGCTTTTGAGTTAAGGGTGTACATTGCCTAGTGCTAGACACCAAGCTCATGAGGTGATCGAGGTGTCAACAGGTGCTGGCTACCCTGTGGGCAAAAGCTGCCCCTCACATTATGACTTAATAACACTAATAGGATCTAGATGGATGCGTCATGGCAGAAAAAGGTCCCCCTAACCTGAGGAAATACAGGTAATTCTAATGTTCTCTGATTTCCTTAAATATGAATGCATTTAGAGCATGCTGAATGGCAGATTTACTTAGTAGGTTTCACTTGTTTCTGTATTCCTGAATTTTCAAAACAATAATTTTAATAAATTTGTCCTATGCTCAAACAGGTTTCAGACCAGGAGCTGCTGATGTGATATTTGCTCTGAACGCTTTCAGTTCCATTACCCAGCATTCAAAGCATTGCCTTGACCCCCAAAGGATCTTCTGAGCTTGCCTCCTCCCTGTGTTATCAGAGCTCTGCACCAAAATGAGTTCATTGCAGAAAAAAAAGTACACCAGTGCTGAACTGATCATATTCTCCTCTTGCATTCAGCATGGTATTTGCCCTGCACAATCATTCCATTCACCAGGCTCCATTTTTTAGCAGAAATCACTGTTGGAGCCCTGAGTTTCAGTGAGTTTATTGGCAGTATCTGTCAGGTAATTTGTATCTTCTGGTTGAAAAAGCTCTATTTAGGGCATTGAGCAATGCAAGATGGGAAACTCTTCTTGCAGACTCAAAGAAAACCCTACAACCTTCACTAAACATACGGCAGTCATAGGACCCTGCTTACCTGGTCTGTGCTGAGGTCACAGACCTCAGGTCGGATTCTGCTGGGGACCTGGTTGCCAACCAAGCGAAGAGACAAAGATAGTTTCACAACACTTTTGTTCTTCTGTCTACATTCTTCAAAGCAAAAATTTACTCAGGAAAATATTTACAAAAACAAACAAAAAAAAACCAAAACAAAAGAAAAAACAAAACAAAACAGACTAGTGGAAACTGCTGCAATGTATTTCTAATTACAATCCACAAAGTGTTTATGAATACATTTATCTATTATTTGTCTAATTCTAGCACTGTGCGTACTTTGCCTTGTACCATTACAGGCTGAAGGAAACAATGTGCAGCATGAAAATCAAAACAATTTGACTCAATTATTTACACCATTACCACCTCTTTGAATTAGGCCCTCCATTTCTTCGGTATTTTGTAAAATTTAACTGGTAATTATGCTTGCTTAATTAAATTTATTTATCTACTACTACAATAAGATCAAAACAAAATTCTACCAGAATGCAAAGTGCCAGCTATGTCCCCTAATTGTAAACTGCTTTTAAGCTTTTATAATAAAAATGTATTATTTTGTACTTTTTCATTTAAAGTCTATCTGGCCATGCTCCAATACTATTTAAGTGTAAACAGGAAAAGCCTTGGAGGACAAGTAATCATATTTAAATGACACAAAGGTCACTAAAATAATGTTCCAAAACCATGGCAAAATTAGACATTGCAAGACTGTTTTTTTCTCTGAAGTGTTCCACCAGATGGTGAAGAGTGCTGAAATAGTAGCTCTGAGAGAGAAGGAAAAACATTTCAACAGTTTTCTCACGCTAGCATCATACAGCATGTACAGCTCTCATCTGGGCCTCTCTGAAGCGGCAGCTCACACCTTGGCTTAATCAAATGTTCAAACTCAAGATAACATCAAGGTGTTTTGAGTGAACCTCAATGCTAAATCACGGTCTGGGAAATCCCTGCTTTATTCTGTTAAAGTTGTCAACCAGATTTATTCAGATATGAGAACAAATGAGCATGTCAGCATAAGTTACTGTGGTAATTTGTGAAACTCTTAATGAGATATTTTCAGAGCTCATAAAAAGGAAGAGCTATGTCATTAAATTGCTGCACAATAAGTGCATTTTGATACACGAAAAGAGTTGGATTTTTCTCAGAAATGACACCCGGCATCAGTGGTGATGGATCAGTGAGCTGTTAGTATTTAAATACAAGGGTCTAACAATCATCCCAGAAAGTCAGTGCTTGTTCGCATAAATGGCAAAATGTTTTTGTGTGTGGCCTGTTATGTGAAATGGCCACAAGTGAGGTGACTCTGTACCTTTATCACTAAAACTTTCTCTTCTGAAGGATCTGACAAAATTGCTTTCTACAGGATTTGTTATGCCTTTAGATGCCATTTGTTTTTTGCTACTTTGACAGTAGAAATATCTAGAAAAATTTAATTACTTATTAAAATAATCTAATTTTGCTACTTATTTATAGAAAATCTTTCTCTCTTGGCTGGGGGCTTCTACTTTTAGGAATATTTGTGAACCCCCAGTATCCACCATCAATTCGTTCCCTCCTGAGCCTCAAATCTCTGTGAACGTATATATTTTGGGGAACCTACAAATGAACAAGGTGAAGTATTTGGAGGTCCTGAAATCATTAGTGCTTCTGACCCATTACCAATCCTAGCTCCCTGTGGGAAGCCTATCACATCCTAGGAGGCAGCAAAGTCACAATGAGAACAAAAGCTGTCCTTTGGAGGAGAGGATTTCTCATCAGCTGAACACAAGTGGCGGGGCTAAATGACGCGATATAGGGTGTAAATCTATTTCTAAGCTCCTGACCCTCCAGAAATGTTTGGTTTCTCAAACATTTCCTAGGGAACATACGTGACAAATCCAGATTCACAGGAAAACTTATCCTTTTTTCAGTACAAGAGCCTGAAATGGAAAGTGACTTCATTCTTGATTGGCAGTCATTCTAGTTCCCTGCTGAGCAAGGGAACAGCCTCTTATTCACTATATTACAGATATCTTTGCACTGAGTTCTTGTAATGCCCAAATAATAGCCTACCTGCTGCATTTAGTATACTTCCATTGCACAGAATTATCAATAAAAATAAAGCAAAAATCCCCCACCACTTTCTGCATATCCTTGTTCAATGACTATTCAGAAGAGGGACTTGCAAACTGGAAAAGATGAATATAATTTTAGCAATCCAGTTTGTCATTTTGAATCCAGCTCATCTACTTAAGAAAAAACTTGTGCCTGGATGGTTTTCAATAGCCTGCATTAAACAAATGGCTGACTTTAGCCCACTTCCCTGAGGACAGATGACCATTCAATGAGCAAACACTGTAGGTGACATTAACTGCTATTCCTATCATCCTTCTCAGGTGGTTGCATTGGCATAGGATAGAAAGTGTCTCTCAATCTTGAAAATTAACTGTGCTCTGAATGGCTGAGCTTGCATTGATCCCCAGTGTTATTTCCAGGCTAAATAATCTGGGACAGTCAAATCTCAGGTTCACTCTCTGCCTCAGTTTCCCACCTGTAAAATAGCAATGCAAGGTCATTAGTAAAACATTGTATTTTCCCCTAACATTGATTGTTTTCTTTTTAGAAGTGCTTTTCTGGGAAAACCAAGTCATAGAATCACAAAAGGTTTCAAAAGCCTTTCTAAAAACTTGATGTATAAAAATACCTTGATAATAGTTGGTAATTTCCCTGCCTTTAGTAAGGCAAAGGCTTTATATTTCAGTCTGATTTTAATTATGTTTTCAGAGCTGTGTCATGGAGGCCTAGATGAAATTCATGCTTTGTATTCAAGAAAGTTGCTCCACATTTGCACTCCCTTTGACAGAAGCCACTGTTCTCATACAGTGTCAATATGGAGTGTTTAAAATTGGCAAAGCTCCAGTTTGCATCTATTCTATATTCTACCTAAATTCTAAGCAAAATAAAATCCCTTATACTCAAATACTAATGCCTTTGAGGGAGAGAAAAGGAAAAAAAAAAAAAAAAAGGAAAAGAAGCCTGGATTGAGCAGCCACTGTATTGAATCCTTTAACATGCTTTGCTGCTAAGAAAAGCACTCCATCTCCACCAGCCAGCAGAGGTTGCTCTGGTGTTAATGATTGATTAATCATGGGACTTGTTTTCAGTAATAAAGCACATGAAGCAAATCAAACACAAATATTGAAATGAGCAAATGATCTACAAGCCAGAATGATCTGAAATGTGCTATGTGTGAATAGCTTGTGAAGCAGCAGTCCT
Organism: Psilopsiagon aymara; assembly: GCA_024733675.1. NCBI lineage: Eukaryota > Metazoa > Chordata > Aves > Psittaciformes > Psittacidae > Psilopsiagon > Psilopsiagon aymara. Next base: position 11,063 of record JANRGW010024455.1, read on the forward strand.
TAGTCCGTGCCTTCTGGACAACCTGCTGCCCACAGGGCTTTCCAATGCTGTGCTGCAGCCGTGGTGGCCAGGCAAGCTCCAGGAACAGCACTGCCAGCACATCACTTGGCCAACATTGCTTCCCATGAAATGGTGAGAAATGGTATTCCTGTTTTAACATATAAATTCTGTTACACTGGCCCTTAAAATTCAGGGTTTTGCTTAACGAAGAGTTCTGTTGATCTTAATTGGAAATTTGAATTGAAAGGAAAAAAAAAAAACCAACAGATTCTTTACCCTTATGTACCAGACAGGATTTTTTTTTTCTTTTCTCAGTTATTAATTTCCTTAAATGTAAAGTGACATTTCTAAAATGAAAACAGTTTATTGCTTGCCAGGAGCAAAGCCTGTCTAATTTAAGAAATTTGAATTAAAGCTTTTGTAGCATATCAGGGCATGTTTATAAAGCAATTATCATTGCAGACGTTGTCTCTGCTCAATACAGCCTCTTCAGGCCAACGCTAAAGCCTGTGACTTCATTGCCAATCTTCCCCACCCCAAAATGTTTCATCAGTTTTTTTAAAATCAGGTCAACTTTTAATTGCAAATTTCCTGTCTCAACCCAGGCACTCAATGCCAAACCAAACAAATCTGGAACATATCTGACACTGGGAAAAAAAATAACTTAATGTTTAAAATTAAGTAGCAGGCTCGTTATTAATAACAGACAGCTGACAAAAGAGCACAGTGACCTCTCCAACATAGCATTTAAATCCTTGCACAACATGCCCTTCTTGTGCTAGGCTGGTTTCACAAACAACAGCTGTGTAGTTCCTTAACATATGAATCCCCTTGAGGTAATTTGAAGGAGCCAAATGTGCTAAACTAAACACCTCATTAAAACAGTGCTTTAAAAAACAAAACAAAAAAAACCAACCAAACCCCAAACTAATTTTGCATTCCACTTTTGCATGTGGAGTTGCTTCATGGAGCATATTCTATTATATGGAATTCATTCATCTGTGTTGCTAGAAATAGGGGTTTCAAAATCAGTAATATAGGTTTTTCTCTGCTAAGATGCTCTTGACACTAAAGTGTCTTCGAAGTGTATTCTGTCACAAAGAAGCAATTAACTGAGGACAATAATGTTTTCTTTTCCTCCCTGTTACTGAGCTGAACACATAGGCCACAAGATCATATTAAAATTTACACGACCCAATTTCTGTAGATTTTGGTGAGCTAATGGACATAACCAAAGAACCTCTGTCTAGCTTCTCTCTGGGGCCAAGACAGAAGTACACACAAATGTCCCTGGGGCCAGTGGTCCCCAGGAGAGCTCTGCAGAGATTTTCAGGGAGGTCTTCCATAATAAACATTGCAGGTAGACGACTCTGCTGCAGGTCCAGGCAACCATGCAGAAGATGTACGATCCAAAGGCACTGGCAGAAACAACTCCTCCCCTTGTTCCCGCAGGCTATAGAATGCTGAGATGCCAGGGTCAAAGCATGTTGCCAAGGGTAACTTCTTACTGTCCTTTTTTATCTGTTCCTGTACTCTCATAATTCTGCTAGTAAAGAGCTTTATGAGTTTCTTGGTGCTACCTACTGAAAGTTGCTTCTGGAGGACAGCCTCTCCTGCCCAGGCAATGCTGTTCTGTGAAGCACTGGAGCTTGAATGACTCCTGTGATCTGTGATGTGGCTGTTCCAAAAACAGAAAGTCAGACTTCTTTTCAGAAAAAACATATTTTCTCTGTCTCCAGCTGAATTTACTGGTGACTGGAAGCAGGGGTGTGACTGATACATGTTTCTGGTGGTCTACAAGGAATATTATAATAGCACGCCACCAATAAAAAGATTGAGCCCCAAAAACTGCCTGTCTCCCAAAATATGTAAATTAGACACTCTTTTATCAATGGCTCACTATATGCATCAAGAGTATTTATAAAACAGATGCTAGTAGTATTTATTAATTTCTGAATGAGGCTGTAAGTCTCTAAAAAATTTAGATGTAGTTTCAGATTTTGTTAACTAAAAGACGTATAACTGGGAACTAATCTTGTGAAGCAACAGCCCCTTTTCTCTCAGAAAATTTTACTTTAAGGTTGTCCCAGATGACCTCAAATAAATAGGCTGAAGCTGTTCGATGTTTCTGTTGTCTTTCTCCAAAAAAAAATTTATCTTAATATTCCATCCACATCTATTTTGTGTTTTGTATATCAGGAAAGATATCAACCTAATTAGCAATTATAATTTGGAACTTCCATAAGAAAAATTTAATGTGGATAAGAAATTGTGCAGCACTGAGATACTTCTACATACTCCATACTTTTTATCTTCCTTTTTAAAACCTTTAGTCCTGAAATTTAGGCAAGTATCTTGGTTTTAGGGAGAGGAACAAAAAACAAACCACAGAATCCCATATATACTTATTTTTGTTTGCTTTAAAGCATAGTTTTATAACGTGCTAGAATTTCCTCAAGGTTTTGTAAATACTTGTCTGAATTGCTCCCAGGTATTAGTATGTCATCGAAAAATCAGAAAATACTATTTATACTCTGCAGGACTCAATCCGTCCTTCTTTGAAATCCTGCAGGTAACTGGCTCCCCCCAGGGTAATCTTTCATACTTGAATGGGCATGCATGCGTGAGTTCAGTCACAATTAGTATTTTTCTTAAATTCAGATTCCTACATTGCTGTCAGGCTTTGGACAAGAGCAGTTTGGAAAACTCCATTCCTTCTGCCAATTTTATAAGTAAAACCTGTATTTTGGTGATTTTTAATGGGCACACTGAATGCAACACTTGCCCCGACTTCCACATGTAAAATCATTTCCCCTCTTCTAGCCCCTGTTAATGCTTTCTCACAGTTTCTTTGCCTGTGTTCAGTACAATTCCACCTTTAACAGATGTAAATGTTTTTACCACTTTTCCTTCAGCATAGTTTTTGGCTTGCTAAATTCAGCCCTGACTCTTCCTTTTCTCATTGGCACTTATAATGTTACTTTCCAACCTAGCTTGAAGTTTTGTCTGATTTTTAAAGTACAACAGCTCACATCTGTACACACTGAGACCGAGAGCCCCCTCTCTGTATATTCTTAAATAAATGCAGGCAGTGGTCTTGCCCTTACTGGACTTCCTGCACACCAATTCATGAAAGGAATGCTGTGAGACAAACTTTGAGATCATCCAAACTCTCCCTCCCACCTCAGGACATGGTGTAATCAAGCCTATTGATTTTTAAATTCTGGCACCTTTTGTAGGCTTTATTTTAGCTCAACAGTTTCTCTAGTGGCATTTCCTTCAACTACTCGAAATCGCATCTTTCTCAGTTCAGGGAATTATAAACAAACAAAAAATTGATTTCTGACTTTTTTTTCATGAAATTACTATAACAACAAAGACAGCAACTTAAAAGGTGCCAAAAATTCAGAGTTTCTAGCTGGTTTCTGAGATGCAAATTAAATTGTTCTATTCAGGAACTGGTGGTAGACATGCGATGTTTTGCAGAGGCTTTATAAGAACTTGAAAATCCATCTCTCTGCCTTCTGAGACTTTGAGCATTGCAATTGCAGCATAAACTTTTAAACTGTGGGTTTACTGGTAAGCAAAAATTCCTTTGAATAGATGTGTTTTCAACAGCAGTTGGATAAAATACTATTCAAGAATAAGAAGATTTTGAAATATTTTTCTCTTTTCATTTATCTGGAAAGTCTGTCATATATGGCTTTTTATCCATGAACTTTTTTTTTTTTTAATCCTTCTTTCATTGTTATTTTTTATCAATTAAAAAAAATATCCACACAAAACAGATGCAGAAGACAGTGCAGATCTTTGTGAAGAGGCAGTTTCAAAGCTGCACTGTATTTACTGGAAAGCTATCATCTTGGATTCTGATGCAAACCTGATACTTTCATCTGAGACTGCCATGCAATTGCAAGCTTAAATCATAACCCAAACAAAACCAAGAGATTCAGATTTTATTCTTCCTCTAAAGACAGTACATAAACACACTTATGAGCGACAACAGCTTATAACTATTGCTGGATTTCCTTCTTCACCTACACTACCCAAGTGACAGGAGATTAGGGCAGAATCACTGGAAATTCCTACATTTTCATTGCTCTCTAACATAAACGCTAATATGACTCCTATTCAGGCATATCTAATTTGTCTAATTTATGCTGGTAAGGAAGAATTTTTTCAAGGGATGCACAACACACTACCCTCCTCCCCTCTCCCCCAATTCTTAACTGTTTATACTCAAAGAACAGATTTTGCAGGCAGGGAGGCCTGACAGCCTGCTCACAAAGCTCATTCCCCAGTACCTGTTGGACTAGGGACTACGGTCAATAATGGCACATAATTTTTCTAAAAGTTCATGGAATTTTTGCTTCTGGACACAGTTTTTTTCTAGAAGGTCTGTTTGTTTCCCAAAATGCAGGTCTATTACACGTCCAAGGCTGTGCTAGCCCACAGGAGCTGTATGAGTGTACTTTCTGTATTTCCATGGTTTGTAAAAGTTTTCTACAGCCTGGAAATATGAACGGTCCTTTCTTGCTTATTTTCTGTCTTTTTATTTTATTTTATTTTATTTTTTTTTTTAAGCTAGACTGTTGCCTAAGTTCTTTATAGCTGTTTCTGCTTGTAGTCTGTGCAAGGAAATAGCAATTTAAAGGCAAATCTGGCTCTCAGAGCTGCCCTCCCTTGCTCTGAAAGCTGAAATTTCATTTGAAGAGTTTCCATCAGCTCCTGCATTTGATCATCGTGTAGAGAGCAAATAAGGAGCAGATCAGCACAAAATTGATTAAGTGCATGTCTCACACCGAAGTTAACCATTGACTGTAACTGAAATAGATTCAAAAGTCTTTTCAGAGCAATAACATTCTAGAGGACGAGATCAAATTACTTACTATTATCTTGCCATAAAACTAGGGAGAAATTTTGTTTCTCCTGTGCGTTTTGAAATGATCACAGCTTTGTCCCTAGGGCCAAGACAGTTAATAATAACAATCTCTCACTGATACAAAACCCAAATATTTCTATTATTAGGAAACAATTAAGAATCAATAAATGTATATTAAATAAATTACTGTGACCTTTTACCTTACAGTCCTAGATTTAATCATATAACTACTTTCACCTTAAGGTTAAAAACATAATTTTTTTGGTATTTAGTAACACTTACTACATTGGCCATAGAGTACAACTGGATCTCTGTTATTCATGAAATAAAAGAGCTAAAAGATTTTTAATTGAGAAACAAATAAATTTAGTCCTTAAGACAAGGAGGACATATTTGCATGAAAAAAAACCTAAATGAATAAATAGAGGATTAAATATTTGCAAGTTGTTCAATGATGAACTAAATAATGGACCAAACCCAAGATTTCCTTGCCCTCCCCTCTCAAGATTTACACCACTAATCAGCCAATATTCAAATCCTTTATATACTAAAACATTTGCCTTTAAGGCAGCAGTAATTTAAGACAGCTATCAAAATGAATGTTTTTCCATTAGGCAAAATAATTATATATTCTAACAGTGTCTTTGGACTTAAATCTTTTTTAGTGAAGGAAACTGTCATTCAGCTACAATTAGATAGAAAATCTTGATCAAAAGCTGCTGCATATAGAGAATGCATATAAAACATAATTTTTGTATGTACCCCAATAATTCAAGACCACTCATAAAGATTAACATCTAAATGACAGGTCACATGTCATCGTACAGGTCTGGTGCATTTGAATATTTATTTAAGTATTTTGAAGCCAGCATCAGTACCTGTGCAAATTTAAAGTCTGCAAACCTGTACATAAGAATTAACTCATATATTTTACTGTGACTTTTCATGGGGTTGTGGGATTGTAATTGTGAAGACAGTAAATCTTTACTGTCTATGGTTACTTGCTTGTTGATTTTACATGCTTTACTGCCCCTGACTTTTACGTAACAAACACTGAACATTTCTGCTTGGGATGTGCTTCAAAACTTACCTCAAGGTAAAAACTTAGGAAAAGGTAAGGTCAATTTATTACCTGACTGGTTTTCTGAAGCATTTGAAAAAATAAGATTTGTCTCATTTAACTAAAATTTGTACTTAGCATAAAGCCTTACCTTCTAAAATGAGATACTGCCATGCAGGGAAACTGAAAGTCAGATCACTCCCATTGTTGCACAGTATTTTCTTGAGCAAATTTTTGTCCTTCCTGTGATTTAATACCCATATATTCCTTTTTTTTTTGTGGAGCAGGTTTGTCTGCAAGGAAGTTGCTGGGCAGTTCGTCAATTCTAGGCAATCCCATCAGAGAGCAAGTGTGGCCACAGGAGCAGTCTGTCTGCAGCCTCTCTCAACATCACGTTGAGATGTATAACTGTTAACAGGCAAATTTGCATCTCACTTAGAGAGTGAGATTTGACCCTTTTAATGTGGCTACCTGGGCTCATTCTTGCACATTTGTAAACCACATCATGGGATTTTTTATTATTTTTTTTCCAATCATAAGTAGTCAGGGACCTGGCGTTACATCTTATTAGAAGAGATCATGTCCAAGTGACCCTTTGGTATTTCTCTGGGTACCCGTTATGTTTTTGGAATGAGATATCTGGATGGCACACATATCAGTGGAGGTTCAAGGTATGTGGGAGTGCTGAGACAGAAACTAAGAAAAGAAACAGAGACACTGATGTTCATACAGATCTGTGTGTACACGATGGCCTCTTAGCTAATAACTGTCCCATCTTCCTATCACATAGGGAATGTGGAAAATACAATCACTGCAAGGCACTCAGAGCTGACCCAATGATAGATGGTGCATTCTGAAATGTCAGTGTAATAAAAAATAGTTTTATATCACCTGAAACTCCAAATAACTGCTGGAGCTAAATGTCTCATTTGAAGAGGGCAAATCCCTCACTTTTTTTGCTATGCATAGCTCTCTTTTTCTGATCTTCAACTTGCAACCTACACAGCTAAATTCTGCGCATGTTTACAAGCTGCAACACACAGACATAACTTCAGTCCCACTCTGGCTTTGCTACAGCTGCTGCAGGTAGGAATACCTTATAAGATGGATTCAACCATTGTCACAAATTTTGTTGCCCATACTGGTTCGGATTAAAGCTAATAACAGCACGCCTGCATCTGGAAAAGTTTGTGTATTCCTGTTGCTGCAAAGGCATACTCATCCTTATTCATGTGATGAAATCTTGCATCATGGACTGGGTTCCAGTATGTTGCTCTACCTAGTGTAATAATAAATGATTTTAGCAAAAAGTTATACATAAAGAACATTTTTATTTTCTTAGGAAGTTATCTGAACTTTTCTTAGAAAAACAAACCTATGGCACAGCATCCCCAAGTAGCTGCAGACTATACAGCCTGTTGCCAGGGAAGCAGTATTAAATATAGAGCCTGAATTCCAGACATTAGACGTTCCAGTTAACTATTTGAAGGTAAACTGCGGAAAAGCACCACTAGAGGTCACTCAAAATTAATTGTTACTCAATTAGCAGTTTTTTACCCATACTGCTATATTTAAGGCATTGCCAACTTTGACTTTTCAGATAATTCTGTCAAAACTCAGAAGAGCTAAGACGGAAAATATTCATTTATCTCTTCCCTCATATGACCCTTGCCAAGGCTCCCAAATCGGCTTTGCAGTTGCCACTGCAGGCAGCAAATCGTTCTTTCCTCAGGAATGAGCTTAATAATGCTGGCAGTGATGAACCTGTAGAAGTGCTGTGTAAGAGGCATTTAGTCCTAGCTGCCTTATTTCAAATAGCTGGTTGCCCATGTTGAAAACTAGACCAAAGTGACTTGTACAAGTGAGGGAATATACAGAAAAATGTCCTGGGTTCAGCTGTAGCAGATTTTTTCCCCCTTCTTAGTATCTGGTGCAGTGCTGTGCTTTCAACTTCAGTCTGAGATCAACGCTGATGACACACTAATGTTTTTAGTCACAAATGATTCCAGGTCCTTCCCCAACTACACTCCCCCTCATTCCCCTGTACATTTTTAACCACTTCTATATATATATATAAGAAAAAAGTAGATATTTATAACAATTTTTCTACTAAGTGAAAGAGGTGAAAAACAAAGCTTGAGTAATGGGTATGTGTTGAAATACCTCTGCATGTGTTTAACAAAAAGCAGCTGTTCTATTTGCTGTGTTTTTTTCATAGTCTGTGAAAACGATGATAGCAATTTGTTTCCCAAAGACAACAGGAAAACAGATATCTAATTAGTATGTTCTATAATGTTAAGACCTCCAACTGCTGGTGCACATGCATGCATCACCTGATATATGTAATCAAATGCACTTAAGGGACTGAGTCCTCCCATTGTTCAGAAGATAATTCATGTTCAATCGAAGTTAGGAAATTTTAATTTCAAATGCAGCTCAATGTAGAAAAACTTGAGCCATCAAGGTCCCATAAAGGATATTCTATTGAAAGTGACCTACTCTTATTTAATTTCTCTTTTGGGATTACTGATAATCATCTCTCTATCTCAAACTCTTCCACTCAGTTTAAATGATTAAGAGTGTATTAGTTAGTCAGTTTATCTATATGTATGACCAAGAAAACTATAGAGAATATTGCAGTTTCCTGAAAAAGCATTTAATAACCTCATAAGGTCAGCATGTGTGCAGCCAGGGGTAAAATAAATATTAAAGCACTGTAAGTTTATCAGAGGCTCTCATATCCTAGTTGCTTCATCAAAGTAATAAATAAATAGATCATCAGCATCTGAAGAATCGCATGGCTTCTTTCTCCACTTTCTAGAGAGATTAATCTTGCAAAGGTAGAAAAGCAGAGTTAGCCATGAATTAGCATACTTGCTGACTTAACTAATGGAATTTGAATGTAATTGGAATTTTTTAAAACAGTGATCCATCCTATAAACTTCGACTGAAGAAGCCCCTGGGCCTGTTGAGATAGGACAAGGGGCAATGGCTTTAAACTAAGAGAGTAGATACAGACTATTTTCAAGGAAGGCAAGGGTGGTGAAAGATTGGAACAGGTTGTCCAGAGAGGTGGTAGATATTTCTATCCCTGAAACATTCAGGATCTGGTTGGACTGGGCTCTGAGCAACCAATCTAATTGAAGATGCCGCTGCTCACTGCAGGTGGCTTGTACTAGATGAGCTTTAAAGGTCACTTCCAACTGAAAATATTCTATGATTCTACGAAGCCAGCTAAGTAAACAGAAATAATTCTCTACTTTAAAATCTGTTGCTATTGAATAATAAAAACTACTGTTTCAAAGTCTTCCATTATCTGAAGCATTCATCTGTACATACTTCATATATCCCGAAGACATCCGCCTTCTAGTGTCAATGAATGTTGTGTCTCACATCTACCTATTTACTAGGACATGCTTGGACCCTTTGGTGACCACATTGCTTCTTCTGAGGAAACAGTTGGACATGGTCACTTTAGTTAGTCCCCACTCCATTCACAAAGATTAAAACTGCATTTGAATTAAGAAAAAAGTTTTCATGCTAGGGATATAATTCATGTGTTCTCTGTTCTAAAAAAGGCTGGATGAAGGAGGTTAGGGGTTGTTAAGCAGTAACCCTACTTAAAAGCCAAGTTTATCAGACCTTCTTCTTTGGGAGACCTGTCTACTGGAACCTTTACTCTAGAATGAGTATAGAAAGCTATTTGATACATTTGTCTTCTGAGATTGCATAGAAATGCTTGATGAACTGTCATCATGGAACAAAACATAGTTTTTAAAAGTCAAGGAGGAATAAGATAGTAAGCAGCCAAAGCTTTAAGCCTGGGGTGGACAAATGGAGGATCAGGTTTGCCTTTTTTCCCAAAATAGCAGCTCTAATTAGGGAAAAAGCTGACACCAAAAAATAGTAAATAGAAAAGACCAATGGTTGACGAGTCTTACTAAAGAAAGTAAAAATCGGGTGGACTCAGAGAAACTGCGTTTCATTTTCAAGGGAAATTACAGCTATTGGTATGCAAACAGCTATAAAACTCCAGGTCATGAAAACCAGCTACCTAAAGCTGTCAGTTGCCTTGGCTTGGTTGCCACAGAGTAATTTTTGCCAATTATATATCCCTTATTCCCCGAATAATGTATTTTGTATCCATTATTATACTAGTAAGTATTGTAAAATATTATCAGCTGAGACAAATAGCCTCCTATTCCTTTTCTTTTCACTTTCCTGGAAATATCATCTAGCAGTAATGATCCTAGCAAGATTTCTACCCAGCTGACACAACAATTTGCAAAGGCTCCCGCTTCCCAGCTTACAAGCCTGCTTTTTATTCTATATGCCTCATCATCAAAAGTTGATTTCCAATACGTAATATCTGAACCCCAGCCACATGAGCCTCCTAAATCCCTTGTTGTTTTAACCCAACAATTAGCAAGTAAGAAAAACCAAACTTTAATCTTCTTGTTGAGGAGCATGCGCAGATACTTTCTACCAAATATATACCTTGGATAACACAGTTGTCAGTGACACACTTTTTAACCATGGTTTTCTTCTAAAATCATTGAATGCTGAAAAATAAGTGTAATCTTACCACGCAATATTAAAGTCTTCATAGAAGTATAAAATCATTTCACTTACAGTGGGGATGAGGTGCTCTGATTTTTGCAGTCATCCAGTAAGCATTTGAGCTTTGCTTCAAAATTAGCACCGAAAACTAAAGGAAATAAAACAATTCTGATGTGTTAGTGAAGTTATAAAACAAAACTCACAGTGTACTTTATAATCGAACATATGGCAATGATGGACACCTAAACTCATAGGCATAAGGTTTTTATTTTAAATTAATTCATAATTCCACTGTTTTTGTCATTTTCTAAAAGCATGGAAAAATATGGACAATTCATTTCAAGTGTCCCCATCAATGCAATCAATAATCATAGGTTGCAAATGGCAACAAATACCTGTGATACTAAAAATATCCTACCTTATTAAATTAAAACTGGTTTTGCAATCTCTATTACAGTCATTTCTGTTGTTGATACTCTGCTTTTCCCAGGGAGGATTGTGGCCAGCACTACTTCAAGCTTTAAGTCTCCTGGTCTACCAGATGAAGAGGTTAAAATATGCAAAGGCATTCTTTCTTTTAAAGCACTGTTTTGATGGAAATCTCTCAAATGAACCAATTGAAAAACAGAGCATATTTCCTAAATAAGCTGAAATATGAGGCCCAGATAGAAGTACACAGCTGTAGGAATGTAGGAAATCAGTGTAATGGAATTCAGGAGAAAAAAAAAAAAAAAAGGAAAAAAAAGAAAAACCTCAACAAGGGGAAGGATTTGGGCAAATGTCTTAGTTGGTTTGACTTTCTCAGTCTTACCTTTGTGTACTCCTAAGCACTGAGAAGTGTGTGCCCGAGTGGTCTGGTCAGGATCACTTGTGTGTGACAAAGTACAAGGGACATTGCTGACATCCTCACTTCATCTTCTGAATTCTTCTTGAGTGAAGACAGTAAACTAATTCTGGATGTGCCTTTTATACGCTTTAGAAATTGATGTTGGGCAGGATACTTTGCCTCATTATTTTATGGTTCCAGTTCTGTTCTTCATCATCCTGTCACCTAATCTTTATATCATTTGGTCTCCATCTTCTGTAGCAATTAAAAATGTCATTCTTTTAACTCCTGTTTGGCTGTTTCTTCTGATGCTTTCCATATATTTCCATTCCCCTCCATTTATATCTGTTACCAGTGTCTGCGCAAGGACCTCTTCCTGGGTATGAAACAGTTACCATGAATTCATTAAATACCAGCTTCCTTTACTCTGAAATTTGTTTTAGTTACTTTTACCATGAGGGGGTATGTGGCTGCATACACAGATTCCAGCATAAGCAGTCATCACTGCAGCAGAGAGATCCTGGAAGTGCCTGCTTTCAGTGTGCACATTTCTTTTGCCATTGCACATGGTAAATCCTGGAACTGCTGCAGCTTGGATTTTTTCCCAGACAAGGCATACAAGGGAGACTGGGAATCATATACTGAAATAAAATTCCCTACATTCAGTGACAAAATCTTGGACACAGGCTTTAGCCCCTGAAGAGGGGAAGGAAAGAGGTGCTCAGCTAGTATCTAGTAATGTGCAGATAGCTACAGATAAAAAGGGCTTTCTGTGTCCAGAAGAGAAGCCATTAGGTTGGATCATGTTGGACTAAGACATAAAGAATTAATGAAGAGGTAACCTGACAGTGCTGCTTTGCTGGTTACACACCCCCAAAGACTGCCCTAAGAACTGTGTTTGCAAATAGGAGTAATTTGGAGCTCAGTTGTGAAGATTGGTTTTGGACATTTCTTGGTACTCTGGTCATCATTGTGACCTTCTCTGGGCTTGCTATAATAGGTCCATGTCCCTCTTGTGTTGGGGGCCCATGTCCCTCTTGTCTTGGGGGCCCATAGAGCTGAATGCAATTCTTCAGGTGGAGTCTCACCAGAGCAAAGGGGCAGAATCACCTCCCTCGACCTGCTGGTATGCTCCTTTTGGTGCAGCATACTGTTGGCTTTCTGGGCTGCAAGGGCACACTGCTGGCTCATATTGAGCTTCTCTTCAACCAGCATCCCCAAATCCTTCTTCTCAGGGCTGCTCTCAATTCATTCTCCACACAGTCAGTGTTTGTCCTTGGGGTTATCCTAACCATAAAGCCAAAAACATCCTTTTTTTTGTGTTTCACATTCTTTGTAAGATATTGTCTTTAATATTTGGCCTATCTCTCTCCCGTAACTTGGAAATCTGAATTGAAATTACAATTTCCTCCTCTCCTTGCTAATTGGAACTAGAGCACAGATATTTCACAAGACAAATATGATGATCTGGCTTCCCTGCATCTGCTCTATCTGTCTCCATTTTTACTCTTTTCCTGTCTTGTCTGCTCTGCTAAACTGCCAGTCATCTCCGGGGGACACTTTCTCTACTTGGCAGCTTCTAGGACTGTCTGACTTTCCCTCATCTCCAGTGTATACTTTAAGGTCCTGAGGCTGAGACACACCATCTGGAAGCTGGTCCTGTGGACAAAAAGGCTGCTCAGGAAGTGCCTTGTAGTTATAGGTCTCCTCATTACCACCATGGCAACTGTTTCTGAGGCTGGAGGAGTTCACTGCAAATAAAGGAACATTGCCCTCCTTCTGCTGAGCTGTATCCTCTTCTTGCTTGGCTTGTAGGAACTGGTGCCTGTATTGCCTCTGGCAGACCTTAATCAATATAAGAGTTTTAAGTTGCTGCACACACAGACAAAGATTTCATTTTATTAGTCTTAATATCAGATTTTGGTGCTGCCTTACACACTGTTGAGTGAGGGCTCTCACACTCCCAGAATACAGTGGCTTATTAAGAAAAAAATACTTGAAAGAGGCATTTTTTTTTCTCTCTCAATAATCCTGAAACTTGGCCAAGACTGACAAGTCTGAGACAGAGGGGTTTGAAGCATTTGATTTCATTTTTTCAGAGTTTTTTATATTGAACCAGTGGATGCCACTGTCATTGCAGGAATTGTTATGAGAACATTAGAAGGGTTAAGGCCTTAGACAGGCCTGAGGACATTTATAAGCCCTGGTTTTCTGTACTATTCTCTCCTATCAAGTTTTTTTTTCTCCCTCTCATTAAAATACTAACTTATATAATTGTTTAATTAATATAAATTTGCATTGCAATAAATGGAATAAAAAGCCTTCTGCTTATATACCTTGGAAACACTAGCATTACATAAAAATACATATAAATCAAAAAAGCACCTGAAACACCTAAAGTGACATGTAGCCACATTCAATTCCTACACTGCAAGCTGCTAAGCCTATGAAACACAGCAAAAATGCAAAGCACAAAACAAAAATGTGGCAGCCTCTTTAGAAAGCTGTGCATATCTTTGGCAAGGGCTGGTTTGCATTAGTGTCTCTCAGTTCTTTGACTGATTTGTTTCTTAGGTGCAACAGCTGCCTACAGGTTGTATTTACACAGGCGAATCGAAAGTGACAGAGCCAGAACATTGTGGTACATTGCTTCTTGTACTAATAAATATTTAAGAATAAAGCCTAAGTACTTCTTCAGCATCAGATTCTTCTCTGTTGCAATTGGCAAAAAACAACTTGAAAATTGCTCTCCAGAATGGAGGACAAAAAGTTTGTAAGCTTATGTTATTTGGTCGTGTTCTTAAAATTAATTTCATAAATCCCACATCACAACTTTTGGGTTTTGTTTTTGTGTGTGTGTGTTTTGTTTGGTTTTTTTTTTAATAAATAAAATAATAGTCAATGCTTTCCCTTTATTTATAGCTCAACCATGAGGGAATGGAGATTAAAATTGCCCATGAGCCACACTTCAAGTCTCTTTTCTCCATTAAATTGTACCTAGGAAGAGGAAGAAAAGCATATCAGCCATTCAGGGTTGGAGCATTCTTCTCTATTCTCCCATTTACAGTCAAGCAAGAGACTTACCCAGCTCAGACCCCACTGGCGCTAATTACCAAAATATCGTGGCTCCAAATGGCGATGCAGAACTGTTTCATAGGTTCAAATTGCATAGTCAGTTCTGTGACTCTGGGATAAGCAATCACAGCTTTACCAGAAAACCTGAAAATAATATTTGTAAAAACCACATGACAAACAGGCATGGGTAAATGCATTTACAAAAGCAGGCAATGTTAATTGCTTCCAGGAATGTCTAGAGATTACCTGAAAATATTTGAGTTTTTTGATGAAAACTTGTATATTGTGGCACACAGACAGCAAATCAAACATTTTGGTCTCTGGATTTTGAAATTAAGCAGAAAGGGAAGAAAAATGCAGCCTGTATTCCTTTCTATCCGGAAAGCCCCTCAATCAGAGACTAAAATCCGAGTCTTTCTTTCTTTCTTTCTTTTTTTTTTTTTTTTTTTGTGGAAAGATTTTTACTGATAAAAAAGGAGAAGAATTAAAGTAAAACACCAGCATCAATGTGCCAGAAAATTACCACTCATTCAGTGGGAGCAGGAGGCATGTTGGACCTTACTATGGTTTTTACTTTTATTACTCTTGAATACCCATTTTTTTTTTCTCAACTGGTGAAACAAACTTAACAAATGTAAACACACTTGCTTATTTCTGAATGCTGACGTGGAGTTAGCTTGGGGAAAGCTTGAAAACTGATGCCATCAGGATTCTGTGGAAAAAACCCAACTATATAAAATTCATAGTTTTCCTTTATATGACATATGAATCCATTTTGGTTCATTAAACGCTAGAAGGTATTTTTCACTGGGATCCCAGAAGTAAACTGGAAACAAGATGGAGAATCTGAATGACTATTTGGGAGCTGTGATCTCTACTTACAATAGTACTGCAGACTGAAAAAGGACAAAGAAACATGGCTAGAAAACATGTTCCAGGGAAAATATATTCTACAGAAAAATTCACCACAACAGAATTCACATATGACATTCTAAATAACTTTTTCAGCATTCCTATTAGGCTTACTTTGTTAATATAAGTTCACTCCAATAATTACCTTTACATTTTAGATGGAGCTGTTTAAAATCTTGTAAATACTATGTTCCTTCCAGCACAGCATTACACACTGGGGTATTTGGGGATGCCTCCTGTGGGCTAAATCAGAGAAGAAATAACATAGTTTCAGCCTCAAATAACGCAAAAGTCTCTATTTTCTTCCATCTTGCACACAGAATATGTCCCAGCATGTCAGAAGTGGAATTTAATAAGTAAATATGGGATTGGATTGAATTTGGTAAATCCATGAAGTGGATTTTCAATACCGAAGGGCTGTTATTTTGGAGGGTAATTTAAGAGCTTTGAATATTGCTGTCATACTCAGGAAATGCATGCATCTAGCCATGCTGTCTGAGATCCTTTCCAGCTGTTTCAAAAGAGTAGTTGTTACAATCTGCAGGCAAGATTGTTTTGCACCACAGCAGATATTAGAAGGAAGCCTATGTAATCATTTATAGCATGTGTGGATCTTAGAACTGTAGATGAAATTTTTAGAGTAGGATGTAATAAATTCTGGTATCACAAATTTTCTTCATCATTGCTCACACCTCTCCATCTCAACAAATCAAAATAAATGCAAAAGTGCTCCTAGTATGTTAGCTGTGAGCACTGTATCTATTTTGAATGTAGGCTAAGAAGACAAAAAAAAGCAAAATAATTGTTATGCTTCACAACACGTACTCACAGTCAATGAAGAATTAATTTAGAATGAAGAATGAAGAAGTAATTTACGTAGACATATCAACATGCTCTTTAAAAAGACACTATTTGTTCTGAATTTTCTTCAGATTGGAATTACAGGGGTCTCTGATTCCCAAGAAAATGGAAAAGGACCTTGAAATAAAATGATGCCATAATGGCTTTCAGTGATACACTCCTCACAAGTTTTCAGCAGAATTATGTGCTTATTACTTTGGAAGAGTTAGAAAACAAGCAAGCTGCAGCTTTTAATGAAGCTTTCATAGCAGTGAGAAGAACTATGGAAAAGCATTTAAAGCACTTCATCTCCTCCTCTATTCAGGCTCTCTTTCATTTCCAGAGGCAGTTGCGATGAGAAATTGGATGCTATCAAGTTTGGATTTATAAGGAAGCAGAAAAGGAGATAATGGCGGAAGTAAGTGCTTTTTTTCCCCCATGTAAATTCAGATCATCTTTAACTTTTGATCAGATTTTGAGGAACAGGAGACAAAAACCCAGCAGATATTTCCAATCATATTTTAAAACCTCAAAAGAGATTTGCAGAGCCTCCCTGTATCCAACTCTTTCGGACTATTATTTTTTTTGAAGATGTAGAACATAACCATTTACTCAACTCTGCTATCTGATTATAAAATCCTAATTTAGAGCATCTGAAAGTGATGCTTACAATGCACAGACATACATCCCAGTCCTTTGTACTGTCCTGCTGTCATCCTACCAAACTATAAATAAGTATCTAAGTGGAGAACACATTTCGGGATCAGAGGAACAGTCATTTAACAATATATTACTGAGACTGATTCCCTTGTCAGTCCATAAGAACTAACTGTGACCCCAATGGAGACATAGTTATTATGGGGAAGGAATTTTCTTACCCTTTTATGACACTGTTTTTATTACTAGCATTAGTCACAATTCTCTAATTGGAGAGCACAACACTGTTACCCTAGATTTTACTCTCCAATTTGGATGCACACAGGCATCACAGATGCCATGCAAAGGTGTCTTTGTAATAAGGCTGAACAATCCTCCTTCTTTTTTGTGCACAGAAGTCAGTGGGCCACAGTTTTTTAATTTTAGTCTGCTGGAATCCTGTGATGTTACATACATACTTGAAAAGAAACAATAAGCCTAAACAATTTATTAATTTGTTTTTCTGCTTAAAAGAGCTTATCTGAAACTTTGCAATCAATGCTTATTTCAGGCTTCATTTCTAAAATTATACACATACCCGTTCAGTGAAAAAAGTAATAAATGCCAAAGTATTCAAAAATGTTCAAAATCCAGTTCATAAATTCAGGAACCTACCTGACCCTTCCACACACTCCAGTAAGCAACCCGGCTTTGTATGCTAACATGAAACTACCACAGAGGACTAAAGAACGAAGGCATTGCTTTGTAGTTGCCTAAAGTTTCACCAAGGGAACATAACTTTGGAAAGAATATTGTTTGTTGCTTTGTTTTCAGAAGAATTACTATTCATAGCAGAGTATAAAAACTGAAGAGAACAAAATATGGAACATTTCCTGGTTTCCAAAATGTTTCTGGACAACTGTGAAGAAGTGTCATCACGCAGCAAGCTATTAATACAAGAAAGGGTATACACTGGCCCAAATTTTCCTTCTCCAGACCTTGAAGAGTTATAACTCTTTGGCATTTTGAGGGATGTTGTGAATCAATTCCCTACTGAGGATTTCACTTTAAAGACCCACTATAGCCCTAAAAGTCAACTGCGTGGAAATGGTTCCTCTGTTTGGTTTGTTTTTTGTTTTTGAAGTCTGTATATATTTCACTTCTCAGAAGTCAGTGAAGGTGTTTTATGGCAAGTCTAGTAAAGTGCAGTTCTCCAATCACAACCTAGCTGTAAAATATACAGTAGGTTTTTTTCCCTTTTTACTTGTAGGCAACAAGTTTTGGTCACATCAGTTAAAGGTACCTAAAAGAAGGAGGGAGAAAGAGAGAAATGGCTGTTCAGCAAACTTCAGGAGAATTATGAAGTTTTACAGCCTCAGAAGGATTTTAGGCAGTTTTATATTGCCCAGCTCAGCTCACATTTATATCACCTGTCTTGGTGATGAAATGAACTCAGGTATGGGCTTGGTAGAGAAAAGTACCTCTACTGAATGATGTATGTGAGAAATCTGGTTTGGATATGGCTGGAAAAAAACAGAAAAGAGGGGTGCTAGCTTCACAGAATATGACCTTCACTATAATATATTTAACGTAAGCAAGAACTAGATAATTCACAAAAAAAAGTACAAGGAGGAAAACAGAGAATCATTAAAAAGCTAAATTTTTTTAAAAGTTAAACACTTCCATGTGAACTTATTTATGTCCAAATTACTGCTTGAACTTGGAGGAGGAAAAACTGCAGCAATCTGGAAGGTTGTGCTGCAAATGCAACTGCTATTCTAGACAAAAACTTAAACATACCCTAATTCAGTATAATTGTACAATTGTGCCTGGATTTTAGATATGTTTATGAGACACTCAGAAAGTCTTCCAAGAACCTGGAGATATTCTGAAGCATAATTCTCTGTCAGTGAAGATTTATCTACAGTTTCACCTGATAAGATTTTTTATCTTGTTTTGAACAGCATAATTTACCATACTCAGCATGCTGTATTGCATTAATATATGTAAAGAAATGGATTGATTATCTTCAGGCTTCCTGCCACTAAATTCAGCAAATTAGCTACTCATGATTCCAGCAAATGACTGCTTTTTTGTTTTCTAGTGCTCCAAGAGAAATTGAACTGCAAAGCTTTGTCTGACAAGCTAAGCACTTGTTTAGAAACTCCTGAAAGATGAAAGAGGTATAACTGCTGTTATAATTAGTATAGTAATACAGCAAAATATGAGAGGGTTATGATATCTCAGTGAACTCAAAGAAATTGAGCTCCATTTTTTTTGGTGTTTTTTCCGTACTGGTACATCAGCTGATGTATTGCATTTTATGCTGATATCCAGTTGTTGAAAAGTTGATGGAGGCTGGTCTTTTTCCTTGCAGACTCTGAGAAGGTCCTGGAACACATAATCATTAAATTTGTTGTCCAGTGTGAGCAGGATGAGGATTCCTCCAGCTAGCAACGGTTTTTCTGACAGCATGCTTGGCTAATCTGACTGCCCTCCGTGGTAAGCTCTCTGGAGCCTATATGGAGCTTTCCCAACCTCCTCCTCTGTAAGACAAGGAGTCTGGGTTGGATTCTGAAAGTGGTCCAACCTTGCCTGAAAGGTTCTCTGGAAAGGAAATTATAAAACTGTGGAGCAAAACTCTTCTTGGCCTTGGGAGCTGGGAAGTTGATGAACTTCATAGAGACTTCCAGATTAGGAAGCACTGGATTGGGTCACTCAGAGTAACTGTGATGTAACCAGACTTTGGGCCTTTTCAGACTTGCTGAGATAAAAGCCACCGCTGACCTGATCTCATGCTAGTGACAGTCCTGCATCAGGCAGGAGGTTGGGTTAGGTGTCATCCAGAGGTCATAATAGAATTGTAGAATGGTTTGGGTTGGAAGAGATCTTCAAAGTTACCTAGTTCCAACCCTCCAGTCACAGGCAGGGACACCATCCACTAGACCAGGTTGCTAAAAGCCCTATCCAACCAGGTCCTTGCCAGTCAACATGCCATGTCCATCAAAGTCAAGTGTGACACAATTCTGTGAAAGGAGAAGGGAAGGGAAGGGAAGGGAAGGTAAGGGAAGGGAAGGGAAGGGAAGGGAAGGGAAGCAAGAAAGATTTCCAGGATCAAAGAACAATAACTGCAGCCAGAAAATATGATGGAAATCAAGCAAAAAATATTTTGGCTTAGGTTATCCAGGACTAGGCAGGACAGAAAACCCATCAGAGACATGACAAAATATTTGAACTCATTGAAGACAGAAGTTATGCTTCAGTGAGCAATGCATCAGGAGTCAACACTGATATAAACATTATCCACTGAAAGTTCTTCAAATCAAGACTTGTTCCATTCCTAGTATTAGAGTACAATTATATACACAGACTATGCAAAAAAGAACAAGGATATTTACATTTAGGTATTGAACTATACTGAGCACCTCATTACTGCAGCACAAACAGCAACCATATCTATTGATACTACTCATTTTGTATTTGAGCAACACCTACCCTGGAGGTCAGTCTCTGAGGTAATATAATGCCAGATGTGACATTACTGGCATTAATCTTTTTCTTGAGTAGGGTATAGAGTTGCAGATGAAACAACAGGGGAATAGACAGAGGAGACTGTAAGAAAGGAGAAATGACATACTAATTATTCTCCATCTCATCTTATTGCTGTAACGCCTGGATGAGGCACACACTTAAAGAGCTTTACAAACACATGACAAAAATGTCCTCTATCCAAACCAGCTTACATTAAATTTCCTTAAATACAAAAAAGTAACCCCTCTCTCTTCAAAGTTAATGCAGTTATCCATGTCTCCCTAAGCCTGGATGAATCCCACATGACTTTAAAGTGACACAGAAATAGCAGAAATAAGAATATCAAGAAGAAAAATCTGATCTTCCAAGGAATGAGGTACCCTTTATCTCTCTCTACTCCACAAGCACTGTATCAGATCCTCCCTTTCAGTTAAGAGATGTATCTGGGATTTGGCACAGTGTATCTGGGCCCTGCGTCCAGTACAGCAGTTAATCCGTGTTTGTTTCATTATCAGAAAAACTTTGGCTGCCTTCTCCTTGACCAGTTACACAAGATTAGTGTATTTCTGCAAGCAACAATGAATCACACTCAATGAATAATACATGGTGATTATGTAAAGTGCACGTGATACTAAAATCCTGGGACTGAAGTAGTTCCCAGTAGAGGCCAAGGTGTGCGTGAGAATAGGTTAAAAGAAAATGTGCATAGGAAGAAGGGCTATGTCAAACGTAGCTTGTTTGCTAACACAGAACAAGGCTTCTGGTGTCCACACAAGACAGACACAAGCTCCTGTCTGTGTGACACCCAGGCTGTTCATTGGAGGCAGTGCTGTTATATTAGAGTTGACTACTACGGCCTAAAGACCAAAACAAAACAAAATAAACATAAAGCATGCTTCTAAGGGGAAGTACGCTACATTTACATTTTATGGTAAAAAAGTAGGTTGCAAGCTCCTCAGGGAGGATTTGTATATTCTTATGTGATTTTAGGATACTAAACTTTCATTCCAAGAGGCAATTATGACTGTAATATAAATAATAAACACTAACAATTGTAATCAAAGAGCAGGTGATAAATGATGGGTATATTTTTTTAATTCTGCATTCAGAATACATTGCTCTTTTCATTCCAATGATACTGTGCACAGACCGCTGTATAGTTACCGTGCTATTAGATTAACAAGATGCTTTTATAGTTACATTGCTATCACTGTGTGCCACAATCCTTACATTATTTGAAGTATAATGTTTTCTTACTTAATTATTCTTGATCTGTTTATCTTGTTATTCTAAAGTAAAATTATGGAGAAACAACCAGAATTAATTTTTTTTTTTTTAAGAGAGAGTTTTGCATTTTATAATGTAAATTCAGATGAAGCCTTGAACATTTCATTAAAATATTAAAAGTTTTAAATTGTTGCTGATGGATTTATGTTTATGGAAAAGAAAGCATTTAAATAATTTATGGAAAACGTTTAAACTGTTTTAGCTGTGGGGGAAAATGTGCGAACAGTTGCCTCCATGTAAGTTTAGAATATCTGTATCAACAGACTTCCAGATTAAAACAAATTTAAACAATCAGAATTTAGGTTGTGCGTTATTTCTATTTATACTGGATAGGCTTTTTATTAATAGCTTTGGGAGAGCCTTGTTAAAGAAACTAAATTAAAAAGTGCTATAATGTAATTATTTGGCTAATTAATTACTGTGTTTCATAATTCTTCCAGGATCAATTTTCTTCATAAATTCCAGTAAATAAAATGGACTATGTCTATGAATACCTCCAAGTTTTTTTCCCACCCCATAATGCAGAATGTCTTTTGTAGAAGTATTCTGAGAGCTTGATGTGGAAGGGCAGGTGTATAGGACATTTGTATCCTGCTGATCAGACATGTTCACCTATGCAGGGAAGTTGTTGCATATAAAGCACTCACAGGAATATATTTTTTTCCCATACATGACAGACTATACATAGTGTGAGCTAAAAATATTAAAGACTGCAACGTGTCAGGGTATATAACAGAATACATTCTAGCATTCTTGATAATTTTGTGATGTAAAGGATGAAGGATGCAAGACCCTGAACACAAATAATTTAAATAAACCATTTTACTCAGCTTGGCACTTGGTGGACTCAGGTCTGGAAAAATCTTTTGTGCAGCTATAGAATCACAGAATTGTTTAGGTTGTGAAAGACTTTGAAGACCATAGAGTCCAACCATTAACCCAGCACTGCCAAGTCTATCACTATACTATGTCCCTAAGTGCCGCATCCACACATCTTTTACATACCTCCAGGGATGATAACTCCAGCATTTTCTTGGGCAGTCTGGTCCAATACTGAACAGCCCTTTTGGTGAATAAATGTTCCCTAATACCCAATCTAAACCTTCTCCAATTTCAGGCCATTTCCTCATGTTCTATCACTTGTGACTTAGAAGAAGAGACCAAACCCCACCTCACTACAGCCTTTTCTCAGGTTGTAGTGATAATTTGTAGTTAGCTGTAGAGATCAAGGTCTCCTGCGCCTCCTTTTCTCCCAGCTAAACAACCTCAGATCCTTTGGCTTCTCCTCACAGCACTTGTTCTATAGACTCTTCATCAGCTCCACTACCTTTTTCTGGATGCATTCTAGCACTTAATATCTTTCTTATAGTAAGGAGCCCAGAAGAGAGCACCATATTTGAGCTGAAGCTTCACTGGTGCCAAGTACAGGGGGATTATTACTTCCCTTAGTCCTGCTGGCCACACTATTGCTGGTATATACCAGGATGCCATTCCTCATGTGAATATGCATCAGGAGCAAATCCAGGCTCTAGCAATCAGAGCTAAAGCTGGAGTTTAGTCTGTCAAACCTCTGTTTCTTAAGATTTTCTTCGTTTCCAAACAAAGGGTGGCAGCGGAGCATTCTGTGCCGGTTTGTGGGAGTGTGTCAAAGACAGCAATGCCTCTGCACAGTGCACATCGCATCTCAGATCTCAGCTCGGCTCTCCAGCAGGTTGTAGAATAGCTATGTGATCTTGGACAGAGCACTTTAATTTTGATTCATTATTTTCTTTCCACTCTAACAATACACTTTCTGCCACTTAGAAAAAACGTACTTATAGTTTGGCTGTGGTGTGGACTTTCCAACACAAGAAATAATAATCCATTATTTTTCAACAGCAATAACTCTGCCAAAAAATAAAATAAAATAAATAAATAAATAAACAAAACCAAAAAAACCCAAACCAAAACAAAAGAACCAGGAAAAAAAAAATACAGAAAGAAAAAAAGAGTGATTCAAAGCTGGAAGAGGCTGTGATCTGTTAAGGAGTAAAGACATCTTGCGATTTCGAAAATATTGAGCTGCTGTGGCTACAGTGCTTTTACCACATGACCTAAAATTCCAGCAGCTGTGAGGTGGTGAGAATAGGACAGATATGGCCTTACTAAGATAGAGGTCCTTGTGCTCTGCGCATGGGACTCTATTTGAAGAAAAAGTCCCAGTTTGTAGCAAAAATAGTTTGAAATAGTGCAGAGGGAGGGAAAGTGCCCGGATCAGGAACTCTCCTGGGCTTTGGCATGGCACACTGCTCCATGTGCTTGATATTTTCCTTGAAAAAAACTTAATTAGGTTCAGATACATGTTTTTTGTTTGCTTGTTTGTTTTTTGTTTTTCTCTCTGTGAGTTCATTTTTCCCAAGCAAGGAACAAGCCACATCTGTGAATACAAATTTGGCCACTCAGAGCCAAGTCTGATTAGTTTCTTAGACATGTGAAGAAGAATGAAGTCTTGTGAACTCTGTGCAAAGACCCTGGGTGTATGTGACACCCAGACCTGCACAGTATTTTTTTGACCATCTCCCTCTCATTTCTATTCAGTCTTATTAATTCTGAATCTCTGTTCTTCCTTTGTCTTTTAAATGTTATTTGTACCATTTTATCCTCAATGTTCTTTTTTTTTTTCCTTCCATAAAAGCCAATAAAATATTAACATGGCATAAAAAACCTGCCTGTACTGGTAGTCTCTTGGAATGATTGATGAGTCCATGAATAAAATATGAATCTTTATTTTGCTTGTGGTATATCACATTTCACGTGTTTATTATATTTTCTGTGAAGTAAGCTCATCCAAAGGAGGTTTTGTTTGTTTGTTTGTCTGCTTTTATTTTAGCCCTTGATTTATTAACCTTTGAAAAGGTAATGGTAGGTGTAGCCTTATATGAAACATGAAACTTCCATTTGGATCAATTTTCTTGTCTCATCTGGAAAAAGAAAAAGGAAATAAACCAGCCTCTGCTTATCCCAGCACAAGTGTATTTTTACCTCCTTCTCCTGGTGATATGCATCTTCTGGTATTACACTGGCCTAAGAAAAAGTTTTTTGAAAGTGATGAGTGATGTTCACTATAAAAAACCCAAAACCACCAAACTTGGGGTATTGTAACAGTAATTGTAACAATGTTTTCCTTGCAAAATAGATATTTCTCGATCTTTACACTTTAATTCCAAATACACAACAATTTGAAAGTGTGTGTGTGTGTGTGTGTGTGTGTGTGTGTGTGTGTGTTCGGATTTAAACTACAACTATACTTTTGCCTTCTGGGGCAAGACCTATGGTAACAAAAATCTGAAGTAGTTTTTCTGGAATTGTCTACACTGCTGACAATTCTGCTGGCTTACTGACAAAGGATCTGCTTGTTTGGGCGTCATATTCTTGAGATAGTCTTGTCTTAGATGGAATTTTTATAACATCGATTTTTTAACAATCCATTTATGGGAGGTAAAAGACAATTTTAAGTTAAATCTGTGAACGAGGGATAAAGAATGCATGATGAACAGCTGTCACTTCAAGGGATGATAACAAACATAGCTGCTGGCATAAACTAAGAAATCACTGCCTATTTAGGCTATTTCGGTTGTCCCAACGGGCCTCACAGCATTTAGCATATAGAATTTCCTGCTCCAGAAGCGCAGATGAAATCCTTGATAAACTGAACATTGCGAGTTTAGTTTGGAGAAGAAAAGCTCTTACTCTTTTCATGAAAAGCATATTATTTATTTAGAACAATATATATAGAAAAGAATAAAAAAGGTGCCTGAACTGGGTGATCTTAAGGTCCTTTCCAACCCTAACTATTCTTTGATTCTAAGATTGAAGTGAAAACAATATGTAACATCAGTGTATGAAGCCTTTTAAAATTCATTCTGAAAGAGGTTTTTCCAAATTTGGTAGCTATGTATAACGTTCGGATAGCTTTATAATTGTCCTTTAGGCATATATTTTGTTAAATATTTCTCAGGTAAACTGTGCCTCATGCTTTATTTGACATTAAGTCATAAAGCTCATCAATGGACATCTAAAGAGGAGACAAGCAGAAAGGAAGCTGAAATACATGTGGGTGAGTCAAAACTGGCTGTTGAATAGTGTCCCCTGATAAAAGTCTTCTAATCTCCCAAATCTAATCAGAGCTTTCAAGGAAAATGCAGGCTTTGGCTTACACTAGTTTCTGTAGTATGTTAATAGTTATTACTAAACATCAATAATACAAATAGGACTGTATGATGGCAATGAAGTATAAAAGATTTTCTTTCTTTTAAACTAAGTTCACATGTACAGCACATCCAGAGCAGCATTCTTACTTCATATATTCCAATAATCCACTTTAATTCTTTAAAATATAAATGGAATGAAGTGTATGAAGAGTGAAGAACTGATGGTCAGAACAGTGGCATCAAGAGATTTTCCTTGAATGAATGTGACAAATGGCAAATGCAGATACAAATCAAGACCCACCCATGGACACATCACAAGAAACAGGGAAGGGGCTATTTCAAAGAGACTAATATTGTTCTGCACATGACAGAAAGTAAAAGATGATGGTAGGACTTGTATTACCTAAAAAATTGTGTAAATTTGCCAAGCAGTAAGAAAATACATTTCATCCTCTTTTCAGGAAGGAATTATAGGTTTCCACTTTTTTTTAATATTTTTTTTAATAGTGGAATGCTCCCAAGAGAAATGAGGTCTTTGCCTCTTGTGAAACTCAAACAGAAGAAACTCGTTTATCGATCACTACTCCTTACTGCAAAATTATAATTAAAAATAAGTATTAAAACTGGTTACAGTATAACCTGGCAGTCTATAGCTGGCTGTGTGCAATAAAAATCACTTCATGTTCTCCCTGTCAGAAAAGCCATCACAGATCCAATTTCAAAGTTCTGCAGTGGTAATTGAAGGCTGCAGGAGATTGTTCAGCAAAATTTAAGATTAGGACTTAGCTGAGAAGATGTCAGCATGCAGCTACCTCTCAGCCCCATCTTGTGCAAATTCTGGGTAGGCAGAGCTGTAGAGTAGGGCGTAATAGTACAGTGAGCTGAGAAGTCTATCACTCTGAATACTCAAGAATTAAGAGCATTTAAATTATACACCAGACAGTGGATATATCTCATTTTTTTCATTAGCATTTAGTTTTTAAAAAAGGCATTGAACACTTAGAATTGTTAACTTCTATACTCAACAGCTGGGTTGTTTGGTTTTTGGTAGAAAGAAGAATGATAACACTGCCAGATGATCAGATTCTGAGACAGAAAGATAATTCTCTGACTGCATAAGCAATACAAAAATGCATGCTATAAATATATTTATGAATATGGTCAGGATAGTAAATGTTTAAACAGAAAAGGTCAGGATTAAGCCCTCAGGAATCTCATTTCAGTGAAACTAAGGCCTGCACTTCTAGAACAGTTTACATGTGCTTGCACGGATTTCACAGTGGAAATTGACTTTATTACTATTTTTTTTTTATCTTGTAACTAGAACTGAGTAATTTTTAAAATACAAGTAGGCTGTATTGAGTTCTCAGACCCTAGGATATCACTGTGCAAGGATGCTGCACCTTTGAAAAGCACCTCAGTACTTGTGCTATCTGTTTGCAAGCCCAGAACTACCCCAGAACCTTGACTTTGTTAACTTTTGTGTATTTCTTAAAAAAAGGGCAAGTACACTGTGATCTTACCTAGCTACTGATTTGTGGTAGCTGCTGATCTTATATGCCTTGGCAGTAGATGGATGAGACAAGCTGTAAAATACTAAGGCAAAGAAAAGGGTACCCTGTGAGATTACTAATCAATTTTCTAAAGAATTGCCTGGTAGAAAGGCCATCTTAAAATCATTTCATATTTCTTTTTAATTTAACCAAAACCATCTAAGGTGACCTGCTGGATTCTGTCTATGTTGACTTTCACATATTTTATTGGTCTTTAAGTGTTGCTTCTATTGCTCATCAGTGACTCTGAATGTCCCTGTAAAGTTTCTCAAGGAAAATAGAGATGCTTACTGTGGAAATTATTTCCCTCATTTTAGAACACATTACATTTATTAATCTAATGCTGAATCTCTTCGTATTACTGCCTTTAAAAGAGTGATTTTGAAGAGATCAATTATGCTCGCCTCTGCTAAGTCGCCTCGTTCTTAATGGGACATATTCAACCAAGCTCAGGGACTGAATGAAAGACATGAAACATAGGGAAGAAAAAATATCACCAGCCTTTTTACAGACACAGAGCTGAGGTGCTGGAAGACTTGTTCAAGTTCATGTAGATAAGCTGTGGCATGATCAGGCACTGAACTCTGATGCTGGGCTTTTCATCTCAACCAGAGACGCACACATCCATCCTCAGACATACATTTTCAAAGATATAAGAATTAACCTTTTGAGAGAAGTTAAAATTAATCAAGAAGAGAAAAAAATAATCTGTTTAACTGTGTATTTGAAAGTTAATGTCAATTGCAGTAACATTAAAAAATTTGCTGTATATCACTTGCATTTTCTGAATATTCAGCATGCTTTGGTTTTACAGTATAGAGAAAACTACCTGTCAGGTACAACAGGAAAAAGATTTGAGATTTTAAAACAGCACTTGAAGTTTGCTAATTTGCAGCTCTTTGCTCTTGCCTTCAAATAACTGTCATGTAACTGCTAAAGAATGTGTGATAGTTCTGCAATAATAACACTTATAATGAAATTATTTGCTTATGCTATTAATACATCTGAAGAAATCTCAGCACAGCTTTCATAAAAGCCTATTGGACTTTTCTACTGATTTATATAATCCAGCATCTGATTAGCTCCTTCATTATTCCCATCAGACATTAATAGTATTTCACGTTACTTAAAAATTGAGGACAACTTCCCTGAGCTGCTTTGTGTAGGAAAGCTGCTTGGGCTCACAGTACTTCAATTACACCCATGAGAACCTCCTTCCTGCTTTAAACAATATAAACCATTTATGCCAGTAACAGGAAGATGTTGTTGAAAATGCTTCATTTGTGGAAAACGTTTCAATAAGGGTAAAATACCCCTTAAATTATTTTATTTTCTCCTTAGCTTCCAACAGTCTTCTGATTATAATTTTTAGAATAAGAGGTAGGACAAAGAGTTTAAATATTCAGATACAGAACTTCAACTAGTTGCCGTAAATTTGTTTAATCTGGAAAAGCCAAGCAGTGAAATGATAAAGGGAATTAGCAAGGATACACAGCGAACAGCAGCTGGGATTGGAATATGTGGCAGAAGTGATACCAAGCAGCAAAGCTTGGTAAAACACTCCTGATACCAAAAAATCTGCAATGATTCAGAAGTCTGTTTCAGTGATCAAAGGCACCAAAAGCTCAGGTGATTTATTCATAAAGGCTTTGCTTAGCTTTTAAGTCAGAGGGAATTTTCCCTTAGTAAGGGCTTCAGGATGAGACCCCAGAAGACAAAAGGCAATAGATCAAGAAGGATGTAATAAGTTTGCGAGATGTGGAATGTCAGTTATGCAATTTCAAAGTCATTTCCTAGTACTTTGTCCTAGGCTGTGTGCCAAGCAAAGCAGTACTTCATTAAGTATGAATTACAAATTTTACAAAGCAAAGATAATCTTTTGCTTACTAGATTTCTGGGGAAAAAATAACTCCTCCAAAAAAGCCCCAAAGAGAAAACCCCACATAACTAGACTTTAACTAAATATTCTAATATTTACAGAAAAGCATGCAAACCTTGAAAGTGAGGTGATAAAACTGGCACCAGCTCTTTCTTTTCCTTTTAAACTCCAACTACATCAGCAAGTCCTCACTTTTATTGGACTTCAAGTATCACTTGCAAGCCCTTGAAGATGAATAGGAATAAACATTTATCACAGCAGGATCATAATGCTTTCTTCTTCAAAGATCTTGTTAACTTGTTAAGAAGCACTTCTTGGTGGTTTTTTTTTTTTTTTGCATGCGTCTGCTGCAATATATACAGGTGAAGAAAATGAAACACCACTTTGCAGCAAGGAAAGTGTTTTCTCCTCTTTATTTTCAGTGTTGCTGTCAAGGACAATAAATTATTAGTGGCCTTTCACTCTCCAGCGAAGGCCTGAAAAGGAAGCTTGCAGGCTTCAGAAATTTTACCCTGATAGGTGAATAAAATCCATTGAATTTTTTTTATTACTTTCATGTGGCAAAGGTCTGTTTCGATTTTTGATAAAATAAGGAACTGCTACTTAAAACAGGAGAATGAAACTGGAAGCATAAATGTAACAAAACGGAGCTTCTCAACTTAGGAATAGCATCAACCAATTTTTTGTTTAGATAGAAGTTCTGAAAAATTAGAGGAAATTGTTTTGGACTGGTTTTAACAAAAAAGTGCATTGAAACCTTTTAAACTAAAAATTAAACCAAAAGCTTTTCACATGAAATTAAAATCTCCACTTGTTCGGGGTTCCTAAAAAGTTTGAGCTTGTTTAAAATTAAATTTTTTAAAAGTTGAATGCATTTTATTCTGTAAAACTTTGAAGTTATTAACTTAGTGTTTTCTCCCCAATTTTATCATTATCTTTCTGATTAAAAAAATGAGTGGAACTGGCAAAGCATTATATTAGCAACATGAATTGACTTGTCTCTGTACTTTTGGAAAATCTACAGGCAAAAGATATTCCCAAGGACAAGTGTGATGGACAGACCAGACAAGCAATGACAGTATGTGTGAGGGGAAAAAATTCATGTTGTTTCTGGTTAGCAGCTGTTAGGCCTTTCTCTTAGCAGGCTCTCGTGGTTTAAGCCAATAATAACAATGACAGCAAGGGAAATACAAGGGAAGAAAATATAACTGTTCAACACCTGATGACCGAGACGTGAACTAACTCTTCTGGCTTCCTGCCTCCGTTTTTTACATCCTGGGCATGACGTGCTGTGGCATGGAATACCTCTTTGGTCAGGAGTTCTGTCTCTGCTTCCTCCTGGCTTCCCCTCCTCCCTGGCAGAGCATGAGGCTCCAAAAGTCCTTGGTCAGACCAAACATTAGAGCAGTAACTAAAAACATCGCTGTAACAGTGCTGTTCCCAGGCCAAAAGTCAAAAACACAGCACTGTACCAACTACCAAGAAGGAGAAAAAATGACTGCTACTGCTGAACTCAGGACACAGGCTAAGGCCATACATTTTAATGACATTTGAAACTATGTCATAGCAAATAGCTCTTTACTTGACAAAGGTTTTTCAACCAAAAGTTCATAACTACCTTGTAAGCCATCAAATAGTTTGGCTGATGCATTTTGGTTTTTTTGGATAGGAAAGTTATTAATTGCTGCTATTGAAAATCAAGTAATACCGGCTACATTTGCTGACTTACTGTAATAAGTGTTGAAAACTGGAAAAATTTTGCTCCTTCTATTGTAAAGGTGCCCTGGACAAATATTCTGCAAGCCAACTTCAAGAAACTAACAGCACAACCAGGGAAACTCAGGTGTATTTTTTTCATCTTATTGAAAAGTTTCAAAATACAACCCACTGGAATTCATTTTAGTGTCAAAATTGCCATTAAAATGAAAAAAACTATCAAAGAATAAATAAAAAGAAGAAAAGATGTAACATATTTATTCAGTACACAGTTTATTAACACAAGCCAGGGTCACCTGTCCTGCAAGCATTACTGGTAGATATTTATTCAATCATATTTGAAAGCCTTTACTTCATGGAAAACCTATATTTTCCACAATGTCCTCTAGCTTTTAGCCACCCTTACTGTTAGAAATCTGAAAGGTTATTCTTAATAAGCTCCCTTTGGGATTTTTTTATCCAGGAAACACAAAACACTTCACACAGAAAATTATCCTCAAACCACTTTATTCCAAGTGCAATTTTTTCAGCCTCACCCTGAAAAGGGTATGGGCTAGACCCCACTAGATCCAACTGACTGGGCATGCAGTAGATGATAGAAAACAAAATAATAAATCTCACTCATTCATGTCTGAGCAGCAGCACTAAAGAAAATGCCACCTAGGTTTGGACCAAAGTATTAAGGTTCCTGCAGCATGGAAATAAAAACAGTAATAACAGCTCAGAAAAAAGGTGCTTGGGGAGGAGAAGTGGAGCAGGACACAGCAGCTCCTGAGCAATCAGACCACTTCGAGCTTTCCTGGGTGGCTGCACTCTTCTCCCTTTTACAGGACAGCTGCAAATCTTGTGCAGGAGGAGCCTCAGAGCCTTCTTGCTAAGGGAGCCTAATTGCCATGCCAGGTCTTGATACCTTCTTGGGACAGTGATCTAGCACCGTGTGTGCTACAAGCTTGTGCTGTGTTCAAGAAATAATGTTCTGTGCTCAGAAACAAGCACATAAAATGTCATTTGACTTTGAATTTTCCTTGTATGCTTATAACTCAAAGGGACGTTTTTATTGAAAAGTTTCATTTTTTGGAATAAACTAAATCCAGACTTGTAGAGCATATTTAAACTTTGGAACAGCAGAGATCATATGTAAACAGAAGCAATCAAAGCAGACAGTGTTTAGATTATAGTGGAGACATCAAGGGACAACTTGTAAGATAATATGTAAGAATTATACGGTGATCTTGTCATCAGTGACCCAAGACAGTTTATACAAGTTCTCTGCTGAAACTTTTTGAACTAATGTGCTATCCAAAATTATCTTGCCATAAAAAAAAAGAGCAATCGACTGTCATTAATTATGAATATGTGCAATGAGGACATAGTTTTGTGCAAAATCAAATAATCTAAAAACTTTGGATGATTTTGCATTACCTGTTAGTCTGGGTAATTTAAGATAGTAATACTGAGGTTGTTGCATATGAAAAGAAAAGGCCAACTCCTCAGCTGTATAAATCAGGGTTCACATGTCAGAAGGCTACCAAAGTTAACAACAGAACCACTGTAAATGACCGCATGTCTGTGGCAAATGTGATATGAAAAGCATTAGTTAAAACCTCAGTGATAGGTATGGTATGACATAACACACCATAACACAATTTAAGAGCTGAGCAGGATTTCAACATGAAGGAAAAAAATATTTCACAGTGATGCAGCTGTTCATCTAATTAATAAACTAAAAGATTATTTTTTCCTTAATCAGTGTCAGAGTGCTAAACAGTTTCATTGCAACAGCCAGAAAATAATTTTATATAGACAACATGATGTTTAAAAATGCTAAAATGCACACTTTAATGAATTTATTAGCATAACTAAGGCTGTCATGATTTATTACATACACAAGGATGTCATGCCCTATGTAGTGAACACCATATTGTGTGACCTGGTAGAAATGTCATGAGAGAATAAAAGATGGTGTTCCTGAAAGAGATAGATTTTTAATTTTTATATTTTAATAGCATAGTTTGATTTTGTTGAAATCATCAATGTTTTCCTTGGATTCAGAAAGAAAACAACAGTTGAAATTTCTTCCAAAAAAGAACTCAAAATTTTACTAAAATTTATTAACAGCATTTCACTTTGGTATTGTTTAATACCAAAAATTAGCAAAGCTTTAAATTCAAGAGCATAGATGATTTTTCTCTTACTGTATTTATTCCTTTCCTTACTATTCACACAGTGACAATATCAAACAGATGCATGGCCTGAACAGTATTCTCCTCATACTGGGTACTGTGTCAGCAAATCAAGCTTTTTGGAACCTGAACTGTTTATATTTGAAACGTTTGCCCGTGAATATTCTGACTTAGTTATTATCTCTCTGCTCAATAAAAATAAACTACCTGAAACCCTTTTAGGTTTTTCCTAAGAAAGGTCTTAATTTTCTTCACCCCTCAAAAAAATTTTGTTTTTCCTCTTCCTCTGAGTTTCTGTACCAGCACTTCTCTGTCCTGCTCCATTGCTAACTCCTCTCCACATTTCCAACACTATTTAATTTTCTTCTGTTTTGGACTAGCCCAGGCCATTTCAGATCCACTTTCATGCTGCATGCTTTCCCACCTCTGCTCCTTTATGGTGGATCTGACTGGACTTTCACTGTTCAGCTGACACAGATTTTACAGTTTTGAAAAGGCCTGAGGCAAGTCCTGACTGTAGCCATTTCAGGTTATCACATTTAACAGATATTTCTCCTTATGTGAATCATACACCACATAACAGGTTGCATTTACATTACATATGCTGTCCCACAGTTTGTCCTCTCTGACACAGGAGCAAGGATAGACTAGCTTCTTAAACCCTGCTGCAATAACTTGATGTTTTCAGTAGTTTATGAGCAGAGCTGGCTGTAGAAGTCATCAATCAACCACGTTTTTTCTGGCCCAAATATTCATTATTAAGTTGTTCTCAGAACTATTTTGATTGCCTATCACCTGACAACTAAAACCCGATTTTAGTTTCACTGCAGCTTCCTGCACCAAGGCATCGGCTCTCATCCTCCTAATTATTCCAGACGGACATGTACTTTAGGTTTTTTTTGTACTTTAGCCCTCTTCCATTGTGTAACAATGTAATAATGGCATTTAACTCCCAGCCATGATGTGAGATTCGACTAACATTTTTCATCATTGCTGCAGCTTCACACTGTTTTTAAAGGGCTTGTTCCATTTTGAGAATCAATAACACTAGATATATATATATGGCTTTTCAGTTTCTCACAAAGAGGCACTTTAATATGTCCCACAGGGCCATCAGATGGCCTATGAAAACTTACATGCATTCCCAGTCTTGTCTTGACCTGAAATTAGTAAATCCCTTTTCTCTCTTTCAGAAGTAATGAGCAATTTCTTTGCCTAGGGTATATTTGCATGCTACAGACAAGGCAGAGACAAGGAGAGAGACTTACCAAAGTTCTTCATCATTCTTCTTTGTTTTTACAGCACTTTGCTTTAGATCATGGCAAGCCTTTGTGAAAAAATGCTTTTTGTGAAAATATTTATATCTTCACTCTTTAAAACAGGAAAATTCTTATCCATATTCTCTTCTTTCTGGATAAAAATAAGTGTACTCAGGTACAGCCAGTAGTATTACATGAATATACTATTATAACAATAATTATTGATGAATAAATAACTCTTCATCATTCTTAGTAAAGTGAATAATGAAATATAATTGCATATACTGTGTGGGAAGTTTACAGCTAAGATCAATAATACATAAAAGAAAATGAAGCTATGGTGATCTACACAAGCTACAAATTAGACAAAAATGGAGGTCCTTGTGAAAATATCCATGTGGCAAGGAGACTACTAAATAGAAGTTTCTATTCAAAGTAGACCTTTCTCACAAAACCAAACATTATGCAGAGATTAATATCAATATCTGCAATTCAAAATTTATTAGCTACTGACACCAGTGAATGCATTGCTACTTCATAGAATCATAGAACACCAGGCTGGAAGGGACCTTAAGAATCATGGAATGGACCACAAAGATGAGCAACACAAAAAATTGGCTTTTGTGACAGTTCAGTGAACTATATTTATAGGTTAATACTTTACCAGACAAAACTTGAACAGGCCAGAGATAATTATAAAACACTGTTAGCACTTCTAGTCTCCCATTGTTGCTGTTTTCCTCCATTTCACTTTTGTTGTTCAGCTCTGATGTATGTCTGCTCAGTGCAGGTGTTCCCAGGAATTATGGGAAACATCAAACTTTTTTGTCCTTTCCATCATCAACATATATGAAAGATCTTATTCAGGATTCCCATAGTTTCCAAACTGCATTTAAATACTTGTTTTTTCAGAAAAAAAAAAAAAAATCAATCACCCCTGTGGCAACTTTTATAACTGGTTCCTTGATGCAACAACATCAGAATAAGGATTTTCTGAAAATATTTTATTGATATAACTTATGGCACAGGTGGCATTAAGATATTGTATCGCAGCTTTCATGAATAAAGGGAAGAAGCTTTTAAACTTCTAAAGACTTAAGAATTTTGTCATTCATTTTACAAGTAAAATCGGCAAGTGCCATCAGTAAATTTTTCTACTTTCTTTTTTTTTTTTTTTTTTTTTGCAAGAATTGAGAATTTTTATTATTATTACTGTAGAAATCAAATTTGAGGACCTGAATCTGCCTATACCTATACAAGCCCACTTCATCTTTTAGGTATCTCAGTTCATTATAAATACAAGCTCTGAGTAAACTGCTGTTACCCTGCCCATGGGTAGGACACGGAGCTGTTGGAACAAGTCCAGAGGAGGGCCACAAGGATGATAAGGGGGCTGGAGCACCTTTTATATGTAGACAGGCTGAGAAAATTGGGGCTGTTCAGCTTGGAGAAGAGAAGGCTGCGTGGAGACATCATAGCAGCCTTCCAGTGTCTGAAGGGAGCCTACAAGGATACTGGGGAGGGACACTTCATTAGCGACTGCAGTGAGAGGACAAGGGGTAATAGGTTAAAACTTAGACAGGGGAAGTTCAGATTGGATATAAGGAAGCAGTTTTTTACTGTGAGGGTGGTGAGGCACTGGAATGTATTGCCCAAGGAGGTTGTGAATGCTCCACCCCTGACAGCGTTCAAGGCCAGGCTGGATGGAGTCTTGGGTGATGTGGTTTAGCGAGAGGTGTCCTTGCCCATGGCAGGGGGATTGGAATTAGATGATCTTAAGGTCCTTTCCAACACTAAGTCTTTTATGATTCTCCAGGGTATGGGTCTAGAAAACAGGACAGTTGACTGAACTCAAAGCCTTGCTATGTGTATTTTATTCCCATCTTTACTGCTGCTTTACTTTGTCTACAAAGTGTTGACTTTCATACATTCTCCCTCTCCCTTTCTACTTTTTCTCTTTGATTCAATTTAGATACTAACACTTTAGGGCTCTACACTTCTTTGTAAGACCTTACCTAGCATAATAGGGCTCTGATTATCTTGGCACCCTGGAGTACTAATATGTAGTGTTATGAATGCTATACAGTGTAATACTGAAATCATCAGAAAGCCTGTCTGAGCCTACTCTGACTGTGGCAAAGCTCAGAGGTAATAAAGCCAGACAAAATACAGTTCTAGGAAAGTACTATTTAACATGTCAACAATTAGTATCTGGCTGTTGATAAATATAAAATATTAACATTTTTATTAGCTGAGAACTCAGAAAGTAATCTAATTAAAATCCTAAAAAAAAATAATAATGTTTGCTAAAGAATTAATCACACCTTGCTATAGTTCACTCCATTAATTTTGACTTCTTTTTTAGCAATTGCTTCTGTATCCCCTTCTGGGTACTACAAAATACAATTAACTGGGAGGAAACAGCTGTTGTTGTATCATTTACTATGACTAAGACAGAGACATGGTTACAACATTTTTGATATAATTATTTTCAAGACAAATTCTGTTAATTCTGCAAGTCAGCAGGCTCTAGCATGAAAGCATCGGGAAATATTTTCTCCCAAGTAAGGAGACAGGGAGGGGTTTCTCGACCCTCCACACTCCGCTTTTCTAAACCACCCCTTAAGCTTGTTCATGCCTTGGGGACTTCACAGCAGTAACAGGCTTGATGGGAGCTGGAAAAAAATGGTTGTAAAAAAGGAAAGATATTTTCCATGTCACTTATGTACACCTCAGTTGCAAACAGAAAGAACTTGCATGATCATTTCTCAAAGAACAACACAGCAAACAACAGGAAAACAAAGTGATGAGGTTTTTCCAGCCCATCCTGTGTAAGCTAGCAGTATTGTTTCCTGTAATAGACACTGAA
The DNA here is from genome assembly GCA_024733675.1 of Psilopsiagon aymara. NCBI lineage: Eukaryota > Metazoa > Chordata > Aves > Psittaciformes > Psittacidae > Psilopsiagon > Psilopsiagon aymara. The sequence continues at coordinate 48,321 of JANRGW010024455.1, forward strand.
GTCAATTTTCTAGACTAGTTTTAAGACTCCCAAGTGGTGAGATACCCTGGGGGATTTTTTTAAGGTACTTCTTTACCTGCTGTTCTGATGTTCAACATTCATTTTTCTTTTTCTTACTTTTCATAAAATAACCCCAGGTTATGAAATCAAGCATGTTATGTCATTTCATTTCTCTCTTCTCTGACTCTGCAACATAAAATGGAGGAAAGAATACTAACAAAAAAGAAATAACAAATGCTGTAGTTGAAAGCAATTCTAATTATTTATACTTTATTAACAAATCTCATTGGTTATTTGTAAATTTATTATAATTTACTGATAATAATAGAATATACAGCCTTCATAATCTATAGGCATAATTGGTTTCTCTTCACTTTGCCTTATTTTGTGTAAGAGAAAATCAGTTGCAGATTTTCAATTAATAATTTGAGGTCAGAAATCCTACTTCTTGCAGAGTTAGGATTCAGAAAGTCACTGTCTACTGGCTGTCCCTTTACCCTAAATCCCATCTTCCTCTTTGCTATGCTATAATCTCATATATAACTCATACATATATGCATATATGTCAACATACTATAGCATGAAATATGGTTGCGCTTTTGATTACAAAAGAAGTACAATAAAAGCTAAACACCTAAAAAGCCAAGGCAAAAATGGGAGCAAACAGTATTATATCAGTACAGGTCTAAATAAAAAAGAAAATGCTTGTATGAGACAACAGGCAAGATCCAAGGAATTATCTACCCTTGCCTGGCTACAAAATGAAGTGGAAAGAAGCAACCATAAAATACTAAGTAAGAAAGATGGTTTCATTGCTGCACCGATTTGTAGAGCTTTCAAGTTGTATACCATTGCTCCATCCCTACGCAGCATGTATGCTACCAAAGATAGAATATTATTTAAATTTCCTACAGTCTTCCCATCCTTTAAGCACCATTGATAGGCAGTGTAACAGTAATCCTCACCTTCTGCCACCCTGCATTTTCTCTGAGTCTCTTGTAGCTCATATTCATGTTTTTGCAATAATGAAAGCTTTCTGCTGATAAAACTCTTACATATTTGAATGCTTTTTTCAAGGAAGTGTAATTCTCTCCTTTAAACTTCCAGTGAAGACAAGCAAAAAGTAAAAAAGCCCAATTTAAAGAAAGGAGGCTATCAACCAGGTGGGTAAAAACACTTTCTCTGTGTGCCAGCACTAAAATAAGAGAAGTTCTCAAGCAGGATGAACTGGTCTCCTAAAACACATTACTGCTGTCCATTTACTGTCCTTTTCTTTCATAATACTTGATTTTTTTTTTTTTTTTTTTTTGTTCTTGAGTAAAAAGTCAGGCTGGAAATCAAGCTTCCCTTCAATCTCAGCTGGTGAGTCCTGAGAGTGCAGCAGGATTGCAAAAGGTCTAATTGAGAAATTTTGTCTTCAAATTGCCAAAGCCAAATCATTCCAAAGACCAGTGAAACCAGAGCTTTGGCAAAGTGATTCACCCAGTCAGAGCTCCGTGTCTACATTCAAACACTTAAATAAAAGGTCTAATTAAGTGTCATGCTGAGTAACTGATGTCCTTTTTTGGCCTTGATGAAGAGCTTCATGCAGGTAAGGAATATAAATTAAGGCAAAGTTTTTTCAAAAAGTTTGTTCAAAAGCTTTGATTGCTTAGTGGAACCAGGCCCCACTGTGAAATTTGCACATTATTGATTGTAGGAACAATATGTAAGACCATATTATCAGGTCAAAGTTAACAACAGTATTTTGATGGAGAACCCAAGCCATAGTTCATTCTAGCAGGACCTAGTCCTGAATGGTTTACCTCAGGAAAGCAAGTGTTTCAATGCTGTTTGGTGATTCAGATACACGCTTTGTTGGAAATGCTGTGAGGAAGGAGCCTGCCCCAGAGGGACCTGGGGTGATTCATCCAGTAGTTCAGAGTCTCTCTGAGACCTGGTCTCAGCATGGAGAGAAGAGAGATTATGACATGAGGCACAAACAAAAGATGGAATGATTAGAGTCTTCTCCAAACCATTTTTCATATAATATCCAGGAAATAAAGAATAAATAAATAGTATTGAAGACTTTTTTTTTTTTTTTTCTCTGATAGTACAACAGTACTCTTAGTATGAGAAACTAATATATTTTCTACATCAGAAGAATGTGGACAGACATAAAAAATATACTTAAATCTAATTAAGCCCTGATTTATAGTGCAGTTTTTCCCACATCCATGGATGCCAGGCAAATACACTGAAATCAGAGTAAGCACACCAAAATCAGCCTCCTTGCACTGGTATAAACCAAACATAAATGACGGGAGAAACAGGCCAATTGAGAAAGAAAAGAGAGGGCAAAGTACAAGCTGGCTCCAGGGAGCATGGAGGGGAAAAGAAGCTCCAAAACAACACTAATAAATGTTCTTTCCTTTCCTGTTCTTATTGAACATACACAAAAGAAAAAGCCTCCCAAGGGACAGTCAGGGGAAGAGATCACTGTGGAAACTTCACAACACTTTAAAATGCACTTTATTTCACCCACATTCATCTGAGAGACTGGAAAAAAGAGATAAGAGGAGGAGACAAAATGGTATGAGGAATAAAATATTAACATATACACAAAATGTCAGAAGTACAGATAATTGAATATCTGATATTTTGACCCTTCCAAGCATTTTTTATACCCCAAAAGCACTTCTATGTGCAGGTATTTTTGAATTAATGTATTAAATTTACATTAATGTAGTTCCTTTCACTCACATAAGATCTGAAGGCATTTTACCAGTTTAGGAGAGAGGGATCACCAATAGTTACAAGGTAGCATGAAAATGAGCTTCCCTGTCTTTCATTCTTTTTCTGACATTTTACCGCTTCTCACAACCCTCTCTGAAAAACAGCAGTGCACAGACAAAAAGTCTAGTTCGCCTAACAAAAATTTAGGTGGGATGAGAGTTTCTCTGATGAATGTCATAATTCCTGCATGGATTAAGATCCTCTTTTCACTGCAGCATTAGGTGTAGCATTGTCACCTTCCCATCCTTGCTGAATGTGATAATATCTCATTAGAAACATTAAGAAAACATTCAACTAGAGTGCTGGAAATTCTGTCAAAACCTGAGAAAAGATTATTATTTTCTTTCCAAAGTATTAAAAAATCAGCAAATAATAGTGGTGATGGAGGAATTCTGTGTTTGCCTGCCTGAAGCACAGGAAAGTCTCCAGAGAACATAGATGAATAAAATTAAAACATTCAATTTTGCATGTGCTGCTCATTTCTACATGCTTTTTCATGTAACAAGCTATGAAGCAGCAAAATTCACTTTGATTTTCTACTTCTCTTGGATGCATTGACAAGCTGAGGCTGATTCAGCAGAGCAGAAATAATTTTGACACTAGCAGTTACCAGATGAGGTTTAATATAGGTATTCAAGCTGTCACGGGAAATCTGAAGTGCTTGCAAATTCATAAATTTATCCATAAACGTTTAAGAGTTCAAAAGTATTTGAGGTCCATTTTCACATAAAAACTAAAAAAGAAGAAAAAACTCCACCTTTTAAGTATTTCAGGAATTTAACACAATACTTACAGCTAACAAAAATTCACCTCACTGATAGTAAAGATGATCTATGGACAAAACTGTTTTGTTGGATATATTACCAGTTCACCCATTAAGAATTATGATTACATCTCTCTGCGAAGCCCACAGTATGAACGTGTACAGATATGTATCTCCCTCTCCGAACACAAAAGCAGTCCCATTTGAAGGCTGAGCGATTTAATCCTCTCCTACATTTCTTTGGATATGCTAAAGCCCTTGAGCAAACACCAGATGATGGTTTTGGAGCAAAATCTGCCAAACAGGGCTGTGTCTGGGGGAATGTGTAACGTGTTGATGCCCCAGCTTTGCCCCAGAATTTGAGCCCTTCGGCCATGGCTGCTTACAGCAATGCTGAGACAGACAGCATTCAGGTCAGGAGGAAATAAACACTGAAGGGAAAAAAAAAAACCAACCTAGAGAAACACCACTGCACCACAGCACTCCCTGATCCAAGTGTGAATATCCACAGCCCACTTTTTCAAGGGCTGCAACTCAGTGAGTCTGCTGTAACATTTCTTTCCCTATTTTTATCTCGGCTGGATACTGGCGTTTCAACAAGCTGGCTGGGGCTCCGTTCCTGGGAGCACATGCCAGCACACTGTAGCTTGGTGGGAAGGGAAAGCCTCCTCGAAAACATCTCTTCCAGCTGTTAAGCAGCAGGAACTGGTTGGTGATCACCAATCCATTGTGACGGCTGCTTGGGGGTTTCACAGCCTTCAGGGAACTGCTGGATTCAAACTAACTGCCTTTGCAGAGAAACCCAAGTCCCACAGTATAACATTCCCCTTCAGGACCAGCTCTCACAAACCACTTTTTCTAGTGTTTCTTGTCATATCAGGGCCTCAGTCAGATCTGGCCACATTGCTGTGCCATGATATTCCTCACAAATTGGTTTGGCATCAGTTTTCTGGGAGCAGTCTGCTTTCAAAGGTAAGTGGTAAGGGTGGCATGCATTGAGCTACCATACAGGGAAAGCATCCGCACTGTGAATTGTTAGTCTGCCTAAAGAGAAATCTCAGTCATATTACAGTTCAGTTTTTGCAGACGATGCTGACAGGCGCTAAAATTTTGCAATTCTGGTGTATTGTTTTTATTATTATGTATATTACAGAAAGCCTTGGCTGAACAGTATACACACACTCCCTCACTTCTTCTCTACCCCACCTCCTATCTTGTTTTAAGTACTTAAAAGCATACTGCAGGAGCCAAGCTTTGTCTTACTCAGAGATGCTGAATGTCCTTCACATGCTCTAGCAAGACCTCCAGATGACATTCCAGTCTCTTCAGACACCTAAGCCACTCATCTTAAGATCCTTGACATGAATATATTCAAAAATCTTCTCCTTCTTTTGGTAAATTAAAAATTTTGTTTGGCTTTATTCACTCTTATCATATAATGGCTTTAATGAGAATAGACCTCTATCATTGTTGTGTTTTGTTTGAATATACCTATTGATAGAAATTTCTACATGTTGCTGGTCACAACACCTAGAGATTAATATTTGGGTTGACAGTATGCTAAAACATAATAAAAAAAAGCATCTATAAAATGTTCAGAAATGGTGGCAGAGAGGGTGTGGATAAGGAATTGCTACTATCATCTACATTGCAGGTGTAAAATTTATGCACAGGGAGATAAATGATTTACTTAGAAGTATACAGCAACTCTATGGCATGGAGAACTAAATCTCAGTCTTCTAGCCTTAATCAGTTAACCACAATCTCATCTTTTCCAGCATATAAGTATTTGTTAGCAGAATCTTTGTTTAACAACTTGAAGTTTTGTATCCTAGGAGATTACACTTCCTACCTGTGAATTTCTGAGTCCTGGCCCCAGAGTCACAGCATCTTATTATGAACAAGAAGTAGCAGGCAATCCATTGGAAGCTATGTTCTTTTAAAATGTGCTTTAGTAAGTTGTTATTTTTAAAAGTTTGATTTGATCTTGTAATTGCAGATTCCCTGTTAATTAAGACAGATTTGCTCTGGGTAGTTAAACAAGGTGGCAATATGCCCAAAAGCTTCAGCAGGTGGTTAGTCCTACAGCACTTTTTTTGTCAGCGGTGTGGCATCACTTTGCTGATCATAGCTCGTGTTCCTGAGATTTGTGGCAGGCATAATTTTTGGAAAAAGATTTGAAAGAAAGCAGGATGCAGATTAGACACAAGGCTTGCAATCAGGAGTTTTCATAGAGATTTCAGTTATTACGTATTATTTAAAGATATAGGTGCAAACTTGTCAAGAATCATTTGAGAAGGCACAGACTAAAAGCAAAGTAAAGTAACTCCTCTCTTACAGAAAATTCTCTCCTTTACTATTGGTCACCATTTCTGCAGATATTGTGCCTTCAAGGGATTAGCTAAAACCACCTTTGACCCGTAGTTTATCCCAGACAGATGCAGATCTGCATTTCAGAGCTCCCAATGGAAATTTGAGTACATTTTGCAGTTTGAAAGTGAAACCAGCAACATGAAATATGCATATTTTTTATATTTGTATCTACTAAAGTAGCATATTGCCTAAGAGTGTATTTTTCCTCATCCAGTCATTGTACTCATTTTCATTGTTCATAAAGTAGCAAACGAGAGAAAAATGAATCAATTAACATCTTATAGAGAAATGGATCTGTTAAAAATACATATTGAGCTCAATAACGTCTTTTATTTGATGGTGTTCTACTTAACAAGTTGAAAAAGAGCAAAAGTGAGAAAAACTCATGTAAGTTAAGTGTTCTAGCTGCACTGAAATATAATTTTTAAAAAGTAGATATATCAGTGATTTGCTTCATACAGGAACATACAGCTTTATGGGGAAATACGAATACTGAACAAGGAAAAGTAGTAGGTTCTGTCTGCTAAATTGTTTAAATTATTCTTGGCAAAAGCAGAATAATTCTACAAGAGCTTTTTAGTTTGTTTTTTTTTTTTTAATTAATTGAAGAATTTAAATGAAGCACTTTAAACAATGGTGCACTTGATTAGATGCAATTGGCAGCTAGACACTAGAGCTGAAAACTGTTAGTCCATGCTTTTCCACGTATCCAGGAATTTTAAATGTATAACACATACGCATTCATAAATTTCATTGCATAATGCTTTGCTTGAAGACTTAAAGCTAAATTAAGTCTCTGATCTACTGATAAGTTCTTGGAATCATCCACACACATTACAGATGAGATTTTTCAGGAACACTCAGAATTTGCCTTGCTCTCTCCTTCTGTTCCAAATGGATTACCTATTGGTTTTCATGGGAGCAGAATTAAGACAGTGCAGTGACTTCTGAAAATGTCACCATCTTAAAAAAGGATGGACTGACAACAGAGCCTTGTGATAAGGACTATTTTATGACAAAAAATTACATCTGAGAATATGAAGCCCTAACTTTGAAGGTCTTTTGACCTTATACAGGATAATTTTTTGTCCAGTGAATATAGTGGGATTTTAGTCATCAGACAAGTAACTGAATTTTTTATGTAGATGACTCTTAGCTTGATATTGTAGTTAGAGGATGCATGCATATTCTGTATTTTTTCATACAGAGCATGCAAATGTCATGGGTTCAGCAGTAGCAGTCATTGTTCCCCGTCTGGGTAGC
>JANRGW010024460.1:0-20057 GCA_024733675.1 Psilopsiagon aymara
GAGCAGAGGGAAGAAAAAGGGGGAAGTGAGTGAACAAACTGCGTGGCTGATTTATGGCTTAAACCACGACAACAGTGTAATTTTATTTTTATTATACTGAGCAGTACGGTGGCTGTCTACATTCCTTACATTCTTACTGCTAGGGAAGACCTAATTTTACATGGGGTCACGTGGTGCTTCCCTTTCTGAAGTGTGTCCTTCTTTTTTCTTGCGGTTATTATGCTAATTTTTTGTCAGTAGCAGAAAGTTTTCTTTCCCAAACCTGCGACATTTACAACAGGCTGGCTGGACTGGCTTCCATTACTCCAAACCTTTGTGCATGCAGTTTCACCCATTCTTTGGAGTTTTATTCAATACAATGGCTAGTACAGCAGTTGTATTAAAAATCTAGATGCTTTAAAAATGGCTAATACCATGCTGTTCCAAATAAACACCTTTTCAGGTCACATATTTCTAACTTTATTTAATTTTCCTGGTAAAAAATTAGCTTTTAAAGTTTAATTATTAACTACTCCACGCATTATTTTGGCATTAAATGATACAAAAAAAGTCTTGATTTTTTATTTATATTTCCCAGGACACTGTAAAGAACATACAAGTGTGTGACATAATTGAATTGGAGCAGAAAGTAGCGGAAGCTGTAAAATACATTGTTTTCCTGATAGATCACGTCAGCTTTTCACCAGCAGACATTCGACTGAACAGTAGCGTTTTTCAGTGGCGTGATCGAATGCCAGGTATCTTTGAAGACCACAGGAAGATATTTGAAGAAAAAACTGTGCAATTTCAAGAAGAGCTTAAGGTTTGTAATGACAATATTTTAAAAGTCCTTGAGCTCCTAATTTTGGATAGTATATAGGACATGGCATAATGGGTTGAATAACCACTTTTATTTTCCCGTGTATTTTTAAAGGAAGTGTGAAGTAGGTGGTTTTGTATTATTCTTGGTACTAACTCATTTTCTTTTTCACATATCCATGAGTACTGCAAGACAAGCCACATCTTACATTTTGTACTCTGAAAGCTCTTTGGTGACAGAACTTCCAGCAATGTTGATGAAAGCTGGCTGTATATGAGAGAGTAAAATTCAGATACATCCTTTAAAGACATACACATGGCTTGATTCAAGCCATGTATAAGCAGTCCCTTTAAAGTGAATGGCAGTATATGAAATTTCTGTGATAGCTCAGAAAACTCCCAAACAAATCTTGCGTTTATTTGTAAGTGTGATTTTGCTGTTGGGATAATGTCAAATAAAGGTGGTTTTGTAACAGAAGTGCATCTTGATCCAGATCTGATGTATATGTTTTTATTTTTTAATCTCTTACGCTTTACCTGCATTTTATCTCTGTTAGAATTTTTCATTCTATTTACTAACTTTCTACAGTACAGTTTGTTATACTATCTGGGTGATGAGGTCTCTCCGCAAGGATTGCTAATTACCAGGCTGCTGATTCATTACAGTTACTGCCTGTAGAGATGTCCATGTTGATTTTCTTGTGCTCTTTTGTCTCATCAGCATTTTGTCTTAGATCATACATATTTTGAGATAGGGAGCTTCTCTGTTTATGCAATACATTTAAAGAAGTAGCTAGTAAGTGTTACTGTGTTATAAATAAATGTGCAGCATAGACTCTTATCTTGAAACACCTTATTGCTTTGTATGGTTTGGTACTTAGTTTCGAACCCTGACCACTACTGATGCTCCATGTGAAATATATGTTGTGTAGTTGTATGTACAAGGAAAAAGCTGTCCTTGAACTGTATGGTTTTAAGACAAGAAACACCTTTGTCTTGTGAAAGTGTTGGCTTCATCTCTAATTTGATTAATCCTATTATTCTATTCTAATTTGAGATATACCAAGAATTTGAATTCATCTTTCTATTATTAGTCTGCTGACTACTGATCTACTTTCTGATCCCAGAAAGTAGAAATTTTTATGGCCAACTATATCCTATGACACAGAAGCCTCTGTCAGCCCAGTAAATCACTGTAGATAACAGTAGGAGACAGGGCAAATTCTGTAATTTGGGTGGAATAGATACCCATGCAAATATGTTGGATATCTTGGATATTCTTTATGTATAAAGTGTCCTACTGTAGCAAATCAGGATAGTTGTTCCTTTTTTAAAGGATTTATTGTGATTTTTTTTTGAAATGAGTATACGTTTGCTTGATGTTTAATTAGATGCGCTGTCAGCAATTTGCTGAGGAACTAGAAAGCTACGCTAAGCAGGTTGAAGAATTTAGCGCATTTGGAGATGTTCAGGAACTCGACAAGTATTTGAAGAAAGCTCAAGCATTAAATGCTAAATTGGATGTTGCTGGTGAAAAGGTACATGTTATAGCCAAATCTAGTCCAATAGTATTAATTATAAATCTTAATACTTGTGTTATCAGAATCATCAGTTTGCTTAGTAATGCAGTTACTGAGATGTGGCAAAATAATTTTTAATTCAGTTATGAAATATTTTTCACATGCTTTATGATTTAAACTGCAAATTTACTGAATACAGTGATTTGTTACGATGTGGTTCTTGCTTTAATATGGCAGCACTTTGCATAATGAAAGAGTGAATTAAATTTACATGGGTTTGCATAGAAATTATAATTTTATGTGTTTGAAAGTGCAATTCCTGATGCTCAATATTACCTCCCATCTGTTAAAGCCTTCATGGTAATGCAAATTCTAGAGGAATAGCCAGGTACCATTTTTTATCTGTAAGTATATTCATCTATTGAGTAGCATGAATGCTGAGCTGTTACTTTGCTTTGACTGCAGTCAGTGGCAGCAATTATAATTGGTTTAGTAGCTCAAAACTGAATTTGAAGCTTGTTGAAGACACCAGAAAACCTCCCTAATCCCTGTTGTAACAACCTGTTATCACCGACAGCTTTGTATTTCACCCCTCATTTGTATTTCAACAGATGGATCAGTTTAATTCAGAAGAAGAGTCCTTTGGATGGCCAGTATCTCAGTTCCCTCAGCATAGAAGCATTCGGGATACTCTTGCTCCATACCTTTGTCTCTATGATATGGCTGTTGAATTCAACAAAAAACATGAAGGCTGGACAGAGGGATCATTTGCACAAGTGGATGCAGACAAAGTAGAAGCAGATGTAGGAAGCTACTGGCAGGGACTGTATAAACTAGAAAAATCCTTCCAAAATTCTCCAAATGCATTAGCAATAGCAAGACAGGTTAGATCAAAAGTAGAGGAATTCAAGCACCACATTCCTCTGATCCAGGTGATTTGTAATCCTGGTTTGCAAGAAAGGCACTGGGAAGAGATGTCAAAAATTGTTGGTTTACCACTGTCTCCTTCTGAAGACTCAAATCTCTTGTCATATATTAACATGAATCTTGAACCATACCTGGAAAAGTTTGAGACCATCAGTGAAACAGCCAGCAAAGAACATTCACTTGAGAAGGCTTTAGTGAAAATGATTTCTGAATGGGATGAAATGGAGTTCGGTCTCCATATCTATCGAGACACAGGAAGCTATATTTTGTCATCTGTGGATGATATTCAGCTGTTACTGGATGATCACGTTGTCAAAACTCAGACTATGAGAGGCTCTCCATTTGTTAAGCCTTGCGAAATGAGAATACGGTATTTTTTGTTTTTCTAATAGAAAGTCACCAAGTAATGTTACCAAATGAGAAATCTTTTCTGCTTCATCTGTAGGGACTTAAGTTGCTTTTATTTATCCCCTTAAGCAGTGAATTAATCTCATTTTAAAAGGCTAAAGCTTTAGTCAGCTACATGCTGTTTAATCCCATAAAGATGATTTTGGAAAAAAAGAAAGTCTTTAATTAACAATACGGGAAGAGCTAATGTATTAGAGAGGTTACTAAGCATTTTTAACATGCTCTGGTACTTAAGGCAGTACATGCATCATACCATTATATTTGTTTTACCAGGTGAAAGATAACTGAGGTATAAAGGGAAAGTTTGTAGACTAAGGGAATATAGTCTGCGCTTCCTACCTAAATTATAAAACTGCTATATCTTTTAGCTGTTCATTAAAAATATTAGGTCTTATATAAGGAGATATAGAAAATGAAGACAAATATCAGGGGAGTGATGAAAGATTATATTTTTTTTTCTAATGCAGAAAATTAAATTCTAAAACTTAGCATTGGATATTAAAATTTCCATACTTCCATCTTTAAGCATAGATTTTAATCTGGTTTTGTCTCTTTCACCTAAAGTTGGGCTATAGTTATTTAGTTACACAGGTACCTCCAAACTCCTGTTAAGCTGCAGAAATGCTATTTCAGATTTTAGCAGGTGTTAATAAATATGAATATATATGTACATATACAGGCATGTATTTTCCAATAGCATTATTAAGTGAATGCAAAGCGTTAATTCTCTAATTGCTGCTCTACTATAGTGTAAGACTTCCTTTCTTATTATTTTAAAATGATAGGTTTTGCCTATGAAAAAGAGGAAGCACACCACAGTAGTTTCATCAAGAGTTGTTTGGTGACTGACAACATTATAACAATAATGCAGGCTATTACTGTTAATTCAGACTTTGAGATCTAGGCAATAGCAGAATGGTTGCTTTTCTCAATAATGCAACAAAGCAGGTAAAATTCTGGATTGCTGCCAGAGATTATTCCAAATTCCTCATCTTCATTTTGGTGTATTTTCGGTGGAAGCAAGTTAACTGAGCTGCCTAACTTACCTCTTGGAAAGCTATATTTTTAACTACCTCTTGGTAAAAGCAAAATCAACCGAGTTGGTTACTATGGACTTTTTATGCAGGAAATCAAGGCTAGGTGAATATAATTTCTGTTGATATCTTAAAACATACCTGTTGCACTTGCTGAATATGCAAATTTCCAAACAGACTATAGCAATCTGCTGGTGTGGTTTAATACTAGCTAGCAATAACCATGCAACCACTTGCTCCTTTCCCCTTGCTCCTCAATGCGGTGGAAGGAGAATCAGAAAAAAGATAAAACCCATGAGTTGAGATAAGAACAGTTTAATAATTAAAATAAGGTATAATGTACTGCTACCACCAGTAATAATAATGAAAAGGGGAAAAGCAAGAAGAGAGATAAAATAAACCAAAACCCAAACAACAACAAATAACTGTGATGCATAATACAGTTGCTCACCAACTGCTGATGGATACCCAGTCTACCCTGAGCAGCAGTCTGAGCTTCCGGGTAATTCCCCCAGTTTATATAGTGGGCATGACGTGCTGTGGTATGGAATACCCCTTTGGCTAGTTTGGGTTAGGTATCCTGTCTCTGCCTCCTCCCAGCTTCCAGTGCCCCGCCTCACTGACAGAGCATGAAACTGAGAAGTCCTTGGTCAAGTAAGTGCTGCTGCGCAACAAGTAAGACATTGGTGTATTATCAGCATTGTTTCTCAGATTGAAGACAAAACACAGCACTGTATCAGCTACTAGGAAGAAAGTTAACTATTCTAGATGAAACCAGGACAGATGCAAATGTTTTACAGGAAGTATCATGTCATGCATTTAAACTAATGCTATTTTATAGGGAATGGGAAGGCAAGCTGTTGTTGGTACAGGATATCCTGGATGAATGGCTGAAGGTACAGGCTACTTGGCTTTATTTGGAGCCAATTTTCAGTTCTCCTGACATCATGGCTCAGATGCCTGAAGAAAGTAGGCGTTTCACTACTGTGGTTAAGACATGGAAAGAAGTAATGAAATCTGTTTTAGAGGTAAGTACCGCTGTCCTAAGAATACAGAGTGAATTTGTAGTATGTTCTGATAAGAGTAATCTGCTTTCTGTTTCATCTTAACCTCGTTTCTTAGGTTCTTTAAAAAATTATTTTTGCCGAACTGTTTCACATAGAACCATAGAAACACAGATTGGGTGGGGCCACCACTGTTAGTCTGACTTGTTTCTAAAAGTGGAAAGCACTACGTTAGGTCAGCCACAGCATTGTGTAGCCAAATTTCAAAAATCTCCAAGGAGAGACATTTCTTAGAATTACCTCCAGAGAATTCAGTGCTGCAGTACCTTCCCAGTGAACACTTTTTTCCTAATGTCCAAGCTGAAACTCCCAGGCAAAGATTTGTACCTATTGCCCCTTGTTGCACTGCTGAGAAGTTGGCTCTTCACTTTCCACTTGGAGTCGTAAAACGGTTTGGACTGGAAAGGACCTTAAGATACCTAGTTCTAGCCCCTCTGTCATGGGCAGGGACACCTCACCCTAGATGATGTCGCACAAGGCTCTGTCCATCCTGGCCTCAAACACTGCCAGGGATGGAGCATTTACCACCTCTTTGGGCAACCTGTTCACTTCACCAAGCTGAACAAGTCCAGCTCTCCCAATGTCTTCTCATAGGATGTGTGGTACTGCACCTGGGAAGGCATAACCCCATACATCAGTACAGATAAGGGCTGACCTGGGAACTAGCTCTGTGAAGAGGGTATTGATGGACAGCAAGTTGTCCGTGAGTTAGCAGTCTGCCTTTGTGGCTAAGAAGGCCAATGATACCCTGGGCTGCACTAGGAAAACCATTGTCAGCAGGTTGAGAGAGGTGGTCTGACCTCTACCCTGCCCTGGTGAGGCCACGTCTAGAGCACTGTGTCCAGTACTGATTATTCCTTTTGAAAAATGCTGTTTATTTGCATGTTGAATGGTCCAGATGCCTGTGTAACTTTCAACTATTTAGATACTTAATTTGCTTAAAAAGTGAAGCTATTCTGATCTACTGTAAATTCATACATAAGGCAATTGTCAGATGCTATCACTGCACATGCTTGGCAGTTCAAATATTGCTGTCTTGTCAGACTGCTTTGATGCTTTCTGGAAGTTAGCATAGTTATTAGGATAAATTCATGAGATTATATTTTAGTTTCAGTAGTTAGATTTATTTTTCTGGATGTTGTGTACTGGATGATCTCTTTTAAGAAAATCTTCAAATATTCAGTGCTAATTAAAAGCAAAGTATTTTTTTTTTAATGTGATATGTGTTATCACTGCAGAAAAAAAGAGAAGTCTCTTTTTTTGTACAGGAGAGTACAAATGCCAGAATAGAAGTTGAACATTCTCAAGTTGATTTTGGTTAAACAAGCAGGCATTGTTTTCCAGAAGATGGCAGTCTGTTTCCACAAATGTAGTGTTTGATTTCATGGCTTAAAAGGATGCTCTTCCCCAGTCTATATGAATGGTCTTTCTTAAATCATATAGCTAACTTGAGTCTGTCTGTGCTTTTTTGTATTGCACTATGAAATTGCTCTGTATTATAAAATTCCTCTATTTGCTTAGCTTTTCATCACAAATTTGAGCAATCATACGTTATTGCTTAATTTTAAATATCTAGTTTAAACAATGGACATTAATGAGGATTAAGTTACTTAGTGATTCCCATACATTAAAAAAAATCTAGGATACTGAAGCTTCACTGTCTTTGTTGAGAAGAAAGAAAGAAAAAAAAATAGAGGCTGCAATCTGTGATATGTTAAAAATTATATTTGGAAACTAGAGTTTGTGATGGTCTCTTAATAGGGTACTCAAATTACTTTTACACACTTGATTTATACTATTTTCCTGATTGTTTTTCCCCTAATTGGCACTGACAGTATCACAGACAAAGTAAGTTACACTAATGTTTCGTAAGGCTGAGAATGAGAGCATTACCTTTTTTTTCTTCATGCCCTAGCAGAACTGTAAATAGGAAATCTATGTTGAGGCATAAATTATTTTTTTGCCTGATGTTTTCTCATATGAAAGAGAAAACAAGCAGGAAGGCTCCCATTTATGAAACTGGCAACACAGCTTTGATGTGCTTTGCCAGTTGCACTTAATTCTATTTGTTGATGATAAATACACTAAGAAAGGGAGCAAAACCTCTTTCTGTTGACAGCATGTAGCTACACAGTTGCTTGTGCATAAAAAGCTGTTTTAGAAAGCCAGTTACCAATTATTTTTGTATACTGACAGCTTAATTGTCTATGTATAGATGAAAAGTGTATGTAGTTACTGAGTTTGCATATGGTGTGATGCAAGAGGCAAGTGACAGAAGGTAAATGTAGTACAAAGGAGCACTGTGATTATTGTATTAGGGCGGTGCGTCCTCATGATGATCAGTTAGATAAACATACAATTCTGGGTTTTTTCAGTAGATTGGAAGTATATGTGTAACATGAGCAGGGAATTGAACTGATGCTGAAAGCACATTGTGAATAGTTGAAAATATTATGAGGTTTGAACTGAAGCTGAACTTGGAATTCATTATTAAATTCTCCAGACTGAAGCTGAACAGCAGTCAGGTTGCTGCATCAGATCTGCATTGTCACTCTGTGAAGAGTTTGTTTCTTACATATAGGTACCTTTTGCACCTTCTGGGCTTTGCACAGCAGTCTAGTCTGTCATCTCTCATCCTTTGCAACATGATTCACCCATACTTCTGTTCTGTGAGAATCTTGTTCTGCAGACCCCATCAGGCACTTTTTTGAGTGGGACATTCTATATTTGTAATGGTCTCTGACAAAACTGTTCAAAATGGAAATAGTCTGGATACATCTTTGATTTCTGCAGTCCATTGTTTGGAGCAGTCTTTGTCAGCAGTTCTTACAAGCTTTCAGTAGACTGACTAGTCTGAAATTCTCCCTACCAATCTCTTTGGTGTTTCTTACCGTTGAATATACCTGTGTCTTTTTTAATCCTGGATACCATCTTCTGTGGTGTGTACTTACAGGTGCAGACTCACTGGGCAGAACAGAGGTGATATAGGAGTTCTAATTACCTCTGTTTCTATCTCACCTATGGTCATTCTGGCCCCATTCAAATTCTGACAAAATGCAGTGTGATTTAGGTGCTGATATGACAGAAGGTGTGCTCCCAGAATTTCAGAAGTTGAACAGTGGATTGGGGTTACTCATTCCCCATTTCTTTGTCAGAACTTTGTAATTATAAAACATTGTGTATTGCAACGTGAATGGGTTTGAATCAGTTCACAGTTAACAAGTCAGTTAATGTATTGCCACAGGCCTGAACCAGAACTGAACTAGAATGAATTCAGTCACAGGTAAATC
This sequence comes from Psilopsiagon aymara, assembly GCA_024733675.1. Lineage (NCBI taxonomy): Eukaryota > Metazoa > Chordata > Aves > Psittaciformes > Psittacidae > Psilopsiagon > Psilopsiagon aymara. Next base: position 9,042 of record JANRGW010024460.1, read on the forward strand.
CAAGCCCATACTGGAACGGAGTGGAAGCATTTACTTGGTTTGGCTTCCACCGTCATAAGTCTGCATAATTTCCTCTTTTTCAGTGTGTGTAGTGTTTTGCTTGCCAAACCCCATACTTGGTGAGCAAGATTAAAAAATGCAATGATGATTATGCTATAAATTGGTCGTAAGGTATATTAAATGCTAGTTCCTGGTGCTCAGACAGCTGTATTGCTTTAAAACCTCTTAGCTTGGAAACCTTTAGGTCTTTTGCAAAATCGTTTTTGTATTAACAGAAAACTTCTGTCTTATACAGTAGCTTTCATCTAATTTGAGAGGGTAATATGGAAAGCAGTAGCAAGCACTTGGAATGAACAATATGTCAATATATATTTTGTCATCTACAAAGTGTATAAAGATAAGAAACCCAGTGCTTATCCAATAGTGTATATTGCCAGGTGTTGCTGTAAAAAGAAATAAAAATATAATTGATGTTCTTAAAGCAAGTATAACTTTCCTCATTTTGCTAGTGAAAATGTATGCAAGCAAGTAAATTTATTAGGATCAGACTATATCTTTTTTTCAGACCAGATTACTAGTTGTTAGTACTGAAGTATCTGTGTTGCCAATGTACAAATTTGTCATTTCAATACTTATAATTTCAAATATATATTTATATACTTTATATGGAAAGAAAGCTTTTTTTTTTTTTTTTTTGTATTGAACTCTGAGAGATGATCACCACTTAAAAGATGTGGCTGCATCGTTGTCATGAAAGTGTACTTTTAAACATCTTTCAAAACCTTTCAATTGTTCATGCTACTTAATTACATAATCCAGTTGTAATCCAATCAGTGTAAGTTGATGTTGCTCCAACAGAATGATGGGAATTCTGTTGTTTGAATTGATTCTGTTTTGAAAATCATTTTCAACAATAGGAGTTTATGTCTTGCAAAAACTTATTGTAATAGCAACTGCCAAACTGGTTTTCCGGTGAATCCTGCAATGAAGGCGGCTAGTAAATTGTAAACCTGGCAATGGTTTGAGTAAAGCAGAATTTGAAATAGATGTTATTTTTGCTTAAGAATTCCTGCAGTGCTTTTTGAGTTACTGAAGAAGGCATTAACATTTTTATCTGGAATAATTTCTTTTCCAGGACAAGCACGTTCTGGCAGTAGCAGAAATAGACAGTATGTTGGAAAAACTGAGAAAGTGCAATGAATTTATGGAGCTAATTCTCAAGGGACTTAATGAATACCTAGAGAAGAAGCGTCTGTTTTTCCCAAGATTCTTTTTCTTATCTAATGATGAACTCCTTGAGATTCTTTCAGAGACCAAAGATCCTACTCGGTATAGTAATTTTTGATAGCTATATTTGCTACTCATGGTGCATGCAGATAGTCTTGTCATATTGTTTTTCTGAGCCCAGAACTGACTTTTTTCTCACTGAGAGTTGTGGCATTAAGTACCTGCTTGTTAGATTTTATGACAGGTGAATGCAGAGTATTTTTTTAATATGGGTAATTAAATTCAGTTCTGTTTTCTCAACTAGTAACCCTTCCATACACTGGTTTTCAGAAGAATCAGAAATCCATATAGTAATTCATGGTAAAATGAACATGCCTAATTTTTCCCACTAGAAAATTGAATATCAGATGGAACTGCTGACCTGTGCTTTATCTTTTTAGGAGCTGTCCTAATTAAAGTACTTCAGAAGTTTTTTGCTGAGTTTTAGCTCTCACTGGGATTTCTACTCCCCAACCACATTCAGGATTATACTGAATGAGTATAAGAAAATAAAGTATAAGTCCTTCTTATACTGAGTGTAATTAGCTCTATGATGATTCCTACAGAAGTGATCTTACATTTAGAGCCTTTGCTGTATGTGGAGAAACTCGGGTTTGATTCCTAATATGCAGACTTGATAACATTTTGTGAATTCAGTGCAAGGTCATGCAAAAATAAGGAGGAAAATGAAAACAAAATGCCAACTCAGTCACAGAGAAATAATCATACAGTGCAATGAACAGAGCAGGAGATCTTGTGAGGAAAAGGTATTGTGTTAAAGTCATACCTGGTTGCTTTACTCAAATTTCTTGATAATTACTCTAGTTTGCTGAGAAGGTATAAATAATGGCATTTTGTGTACTCTACGTGGGTTAGCTGTTAAAGGGTATTTGTTTATCTTTACCATTTTATATATTACAGGGATTAAAAGTAATATTTTACATATTAAAAATTGTCTTCCAAAATGGTGGTAAGCATCTTGCAGGGGGGAGTACACAAGAATTATTGGTGAGAATAAATTTTTCAACAAACTTGGAATGATCATTTTAGAAAATGGTTCAGGATTTGTTTGGGTGTTTAGTTAGCTCTTCTTTGGTAGTATTGGCAAGAAAAAAAATTATCAGTAGCTGTTTAATACTATTTTTGTTTTCTAGGGTACAGCCTCACTTGAAAAAGTGTTTTGAAGGAATTGCAAAAGTGCAATTTACTGACACATTAGATATTACACACATTAAAAGTCATGAAGGAGAGACTGTGAAACTCGTAGAGACAATCTCAACATCTGCAGCTAGAGGTCAGGTTGAAAGATGGCTGGTTGAACTGGAGAAAGTTATGCTGAAGTCTGTCCACAAGGTAACAAGTCCCAACCTCTTCTTTTCTAGGCTAATGATTTCTTCAGTAAACATTAACGTATACTGGAATCACTTTTTGTTCTTTGCACGTAGCCTCAACATTAAACCAATGAATTCAGTCTTTAAAGGTTACGTAGTTTTTTAGTTCCACTGTCAATTACTGGTCATAAAATTATCTAAAATTCTTTAAAATTAAATAGTACAAAACACTTGCACCAAGGATCTTTTTGCCAGAGATTGCTGATGTCAGTTGATATCATTTGATGTCACTTTGCCAGAGATGGTTGATGCCACTTGGTCACATTAAGGGACAACATTAAACTGAAAGTTTGCCCTGATTTTGTTTTTTTCTTTATTTTTTAACTCTTTTTATTTGTTTTATTGTTTCTCTTAATTATGGCTAATCAAGACCATTAACTCTTCAGATTTTATTGTTCTAGTGTTTACAGTGTCTAATTGCTGCATCGTATATTTATCCATCTCTATTGTCCTCTTTTTTGTGGTCTTTTTCAATGTCAAGGGATGTAATTGAATGTGCACACTCTTTCTTACAGTTACAAGAGTTTAATTATTGTAGTGGCATAGCAGTACAGAATAAAATGAATAACCTGATCTGTTTGGTGCATACATGGACAAACTGGGGTGCATGACTAAGAAATGTTTAAGCACCATCTGCATGCATTTACCCTTGACTGCAGAACTTTCATAATGATCTACACTGGATAACATTTACATAGTTTTAATGTCAGTGCAGTCACATTTTTCCCTTATAGTTGTATATTTTTTAATTTAAGTTATTGTGCATATAGATTGCTAAAAGCAAAAAGGCTTGGAACTGCAAAACAAGTGGTAGATAGGTTGTTTTCACAGTTTGAGGAGCCATCTAAATTTGTTGAGGAGTTTGTTGATAATAAGACTGTTCTTTCTTGGGTTTTGTTAATGAGAGGAAATGTCCTGTTGGTATAGACTGGAAGGTTTTTTCCAGTGCAAGTTTTGATTTCATTGTGATTATCTTTGAGTGGCGCCAAAACCAGGTTAATCATTCTGTTATTAGAAAACACACGAAGTTAGATACAAGTTTAAATAATATCATCTGCAAAATTAAAAGGTCTGAGTTTTAAATAGTATTAATAGCTGAGAATACTTTCAATGTGGAATGCTACTTCTAACTAAATTGTGTTTGTGCTTTCTTTGTATTGTAGATAGATGTATAAAATTTCTGCATCTGAAGGCAAGAATAATTTTAGAATGTGCTGAGAAATTCTCAGAAATTTTGTGTGATCACTTGTTCATATTACGACATTTTGGGCTTTTGAGCTTTATTAACAGATTTGTTTGCAAAATTATCACTATTAGAGAGTTGAATTTTTGAGGCTGAATTCAGATTATTCTCAGTAATACAATCTAACCTAAATTCTAAATCTGAATATTACCTGCTTTCACATGTAGTTATAGCATGCTTTTTTCTGCCTAGGTCATTGCGGAGGCACTTGAAGCCTATCCAAAAACTGCACGTATTAATTGGGTAAGAGAGTGGCCTGGACAAACAGTTCTTTGTGTATCCCAAACTTTCTGGACATTGGAAGTACAGATGTCTATTAGAAATGGCCAAGCGGTAAGAATCATTTAAATTAATGTCAAATTGATGCAAAGGAGTAGTAAATCGGACATTTGGTAGTAACCTTTTTGGATGAATAGTGTACAATGTAATGGTTAATCTTTTGAGTATTTTCTTTAAAGATCTACCTGACATGTGATCCTTGAAGACTAGTATTTGCTTCTGGATATAGGCACCAATGCTTCTGCACTATGTGAGAGTGCGTTCTGACAACATGTACATGACATGTTTCTGTGAAAGTAGCTCAGTGTGGTATTCAGGTGGTGTGAATTAGCATAGCTTGTCTGTTCATCTCTGGTTCCAAAGTCTAACTTACCTTCATTAATATTAAGCACTTTTTATGATGATGAGCTAGGACTAGCATTAGAAGATATATACCATCCTCACCCTTGTCAAATAATGAATATATATGCTTGACTGGTACAGAATTTATAATCTATTAATAATGCTACTGAGAATAAAGGTATTTAGGGCACTGAATTAAGATTCAGGATATGTGTTTTGTAGAACCTTTCTACTATTTATCACTAAGGCTTAATGATCTCCCCTATTGTATTTGGAAATGTTCCAGAATTGCCTCCATCAGATGAGGCAACTAATCTTAGAGATTTTTAGAGGAAGTTAAGCAAAGGTCAAATTAATTAATTTGCTTTTGGGAATGTTTGTTGCAGAATTCTCAGCCTAGACAAATGTTCTTGTGCTGGTCTGTATCAAGTCTTCTCTGTACATGGGCATGCAAGGAAACCTGTCCTTCCTGTAGCTTTCAATCAGATTCTGTTACAGTGGGATTTTTGCTCGTTTGGCTTCAACCAGGAATCTTTGTTCTGCTGTGAAAAGGGGCTTGTATTTAGTGAGGTGGTGGAGAGGCGTTTGCATCTCCTGACAATCTCTTCCAAATCTGTTAGGGATGGAGCATCTACCACTTCTTTGGGCAACCTGTTCCAAGGCCTCACCACCCTCACATTAAGAACTTCTTCCCTGTGTCTAACCTGAACTTCCCCTGCTTAAGTTTAAATCCATTACCTCTTGTCCTATCACTACAGTCCCTAATGAAGAGTCCCTCCCCAGCATCCTTATAGCCCCTCTGCAGATAGTGGAAGGCTACTATGAGGTCTCCACTCAGCCTTCTCTTCTTCAGGATGAACAGCCCCAACTTTCTCATCCTATCTTCATATGGGAGGCACTCCAGTCCCTTGATCATCCTCGTGGCCCTCCTCTGGACTTGTTCCAACAGTTCCATGTCCTTCTTATGTTGAAGACACTAGAACTGTACACAATACTCCAAGTGAGGTCTCACAAGAGCAGAGTAGAGGGAGAGGATCACCTCCTTTGAACTGCTGGTCATGCTCCTTTTGATGTAGCCCAACACATGGTTGATTTCTGGGCTCTGAGCACACACTGAAGCCAGCTCATATTAAGTTTCTCATCAACCATCACCCAGAAGTCCTTCTTTGCATGGCTGCTCTGGATCACTTCTCCACCCAACCTGTAGCTGTTTAATTTTAGATCCCTTCCAACCCAAACCATTCTATGATTCTGTGTGTTCACACATATATGCACATGCATACGCACATACTCCCTTTTGAACGTTTTTGAGTTGTTTTCAACAAGTAACTTTTGTACCTAAATCAAAGGCGCAAATTTCTTATTAAAACCAAATAATGAACTAAGATGCCGTATAAAACCAGAAATCACTGTCTTGATAGCCATGTGCATTCTCAGGGATATATAGTCATATGGTCAGAAGAATAGCAGTGAGGAATGTTACTGATATGGGAGTTAAGGGCATACTCTGTGCCACAAGTAATATCTCATGTTTGCTGAGGAAAGCATGGTGGTAAGCAGGCGGGTTGTTATCCCTGACTTGAGAGAGATATTTCAGATTTTGTGCTGGTCAGGACTTCTAATGCAGCACTAGAAATTGATCTGCTTTTGAGCTCTGTGTGTGTTGCTTCATTCTCATGTATAGAAAGAAGTGATATTAAGCAGGTGATTTTTGATACTTAATGTTTGGAAAATAACTAGCTGAGAGATCTCAAAACCTTACAGTCTGTGGAGGGCTACAAATGCCAGCGTTTGGAGAGGAATAGCAAGCTAGCAGGTAGTAAAATCTAAACCAGTCCTAGATGAGTTTTAATCCAGGCAAGTAGAAGCTATGCCTCTATAGAAACATGTTTTGGTGTGAATGTATTACTAATGTTATTTCCACTTTTTAATTTCAGTTCAGTAAAGCACTTAAATCACATCTAAGTACTGTCACAATGCAAGCCCTTTTGTTTACCAACAACTTATTAGCATGAAAGAAACTATCAGTTACAGTGTAAAAGAAATTATTTAACTAACGGAACCCAGACTATAACCAGAAGAAAATAAACTAAAAAACTAACAAGAAAATGCATTTTCTTGTTAACTTTTTGAATTATAGAACTGTTTTTTTTTCTCTGTCTTTTGCGGGACATAAAGGTGTTTTTAAGGTGACAGTGCCACTTAATCAGTGGAAGTATATTGCATATATAGGTATTTAAAACATTACATGGCATTGTGTTTATGTTAATATGAAATGTATAAAAAGTTAAAGACTACTTCCTTTGTTCTGGGAAGAAAACAGTGTATGCTGTTTTGTTTCCAGATACATATCATTGATGCTTTACATACGGTTCTGTAAAAGTAGGAAATAAAACCCCCCAAAACCCAAATCCAAAACCCTATTGAACTGCCAGTGAATGAAGGTTGTTGAACTACAGTGAGAAGGAACTTTTTAATACAGAGAGATGAAAGTAATACTAATAAAAAATAATCATGCCTTATGACTAGCCATGCAACTTCATAACTTGTAAATATTTTTGCAGGCACTAGAGGATTATCTGAAACAGAATAATAAACAAATTGAGGACATTGTCACCTTGGTGCGAGGAGAGCTGTCTCATCAGAATCGAGTGACTTTAGGAGCACTTGTTGTGCTTGATGTCCATGCTAGGGATGTTATTGCGTCTCTAGTAAGCAAGAAAGTCAAAGATGAGGATGACTTCGAATGGTTAAGTCAGCTTAGGTACTACTGGGAGGTAAGTGATACCTCTCAATCCTATTAGAAGGTAATTTCTATTCACAGCTTTTCAATTTCTGCTTGCTTGCTTACACTGAGAATGTTTAACCTACTGTCGGAATTTCTGCTGATAAGATAATGCCTGTAACCAATCATTTTATGGATTGCTAAGTAGAATGGCCAGTAGCCAGACACAGTTTTTAATTAAAATTACTTTCTTCATCACTGCTGAGTCTCAGTACATTTGCTGAATTTGCAGTGGGGTTACAGGCAGAATTTGTTCAGTCAAAGACTATTTTGGTTGTCTGATTCTGCAGGATAGAGAATGCCATCGAGATGACAATTTTCAATTGGGGTTTTTCATGTGACACTGTCAATATTATTTGGAGCATTACATCTATTGGAAAAATAACTATTTGTACTGGATAGTGGTAGAATATGGTAGTTTTACAAGCATCAGGATAAGAGTTATAATACAGAGGAAATTGCATGTGACATTAAAAGATTTATATGTAGGTATTGTACTTTGCCATATCAGTCATCAGATTGACTGTAGCTGTAGCTGCTGGTGATGATTATTTCTGTTTACCCTTTTAGAAAGTCGTCAACCTTTTAAGTAGCTAATAAGACAGTTCTACTCTGCTATATGGTTAGTAGGACTTTCTTATGGATAATGGGTAATGTAAAAAATGGTCTTATGTTTGGTACTTTAGTATCTAATAATTGTTGTGGGGTTTTTATGATTAAAGTCACACTGAAGCTAGTGTCCTAGAGCAGTCAGATGTTTCAAGAGCATCAGACCTGATAAGTAACTTGACAAATAGTATTGAATTGTGGTCTTCTTATTTTATTTTGTTGTTTTGTGTGTGTGTAGTTTAATTCTTCTATTCTATAAAATGAATGCCTTGTTTCTTAGGAAGGGCATCTAGAAACAAAGATGATTAATGCTGGACTGAGGTATGGATATGAGTATCTTGGAAATACCTCTAGGCTGGTTATTACTCCACTTACAGACAGATGCTACAGGTAAACCCACAAGTTACTGAATGTACTGAATGCAAGAATTTACTTAATTGAGATATTTTAACTCAAGAGAGTAGATGACTACAGGATTGTATTTTTTTATGTTCTAATAGGCATAATTAGAATAGGCTGCATTTCTTCTGGTGGAATAAATTTCGTCCTGTATAAACATTTTAATTTACATCTGTGATAAAATGAAATCTTTTGTGAAACTATAATTAATGATCAATTACAAGAAGATATATATCGTGGAAAGTGAACTTCTAGTAAGCTTCATACATTGCTACACATTTGTAAACTGTAGCTGGCCAGAAGAAAGTAAGCTGTACTATCATAGGAAAATGCAGACATGAAGCAAAGTTTGTAAAGTTTCTATAACAGTTAGAGCAGCTGGAAAAATGGCATAAAAATTTGCACTTCTCACCCTCCCCTCTTTTACCCTGCCAATTGTTATATTGTTTTATTTCCAGAACCCTATTTGGTGCGCTACACCTGCATCTTGGAGGTGCCCCTGAAGGTCCTGCTGGCACTGGAAAAACAGAAACTACAAAAGATTTAGCAAAGGCTGTAGCTAAACAGTGTGTGGTTTTCAATTGTTCTGATGGATTGGATTACCTTGAACTAGGAAAATTTTTTAAGGTTTGGATAAATCGTGATGGTTGTATTCTGAATTATATAAAAGCCATTTTATTATTCTAGCAGTTGTAGTTGTCTTAAGGTACTCTAACTGTATCTTTAGCCACTTCTCGGCTACTATATAATGCTAGTATTGTGCAGATAGATCTTACTGTAAGTAAGAATCCAACCAAGATACCAGAATGTTTTTATGTGCTTTGAAAGTGAAATATACAATAGCGATTTTATTTTCTTTAAATAGGCAACATAGGTGCTATTTCAATAAGTGCATTTTTCATACCTGATTGCAAATTTTAGGGGACTTTAAAGAGTCATTATATTATACAAATTAAGCATATATTCATTTCAGTATTAGCCTTAGTAGACACCTCTGAATTATGAAAAAGCTATCCTGAATCGACATGTGTGTCTTATAGCCCAGTGTCCTGTTTTGGAACAGAATTATACAAAAAGAGAGCAAGCATGCTTTCTTCCCCAGCATTATTCATATCTTCTGAGCCAGAGGTAGCATTGATATGATGTGATTTATCTTCAAAATTCAGCATGATGGAAGTTCACCAAAATAAGCCAAGTAAGGAGTTTTTATTTAGAATGATGAAAGCAAAATTCTGTGTCTCATATAGGAATTTTAGAATTACTGGTAGCAAAGCATGAGATACTATTAAAGGCTACCAGTGTTGCAGAGACAGTACAGTAGCATTTGGGGAGCATATCTGAGAAAAAAAAACTGTAAATTAACCAGAACTGTAGGAAAAGAGAATTACTTTTTAATTGCACTTTAGATAATCTGGTATGCCAAGAGATTCTATGACCAAATGGTGAATTTGAGCTGTGCAGTGGTCCTTACCTTGCTTTTTCTCACTTTGAGCCCTGTTAGCATAGACAAAATAAGAGAAGGTTGTTTGGAGGCTTGTTGAAAACTTACCCCTTGTCCCGTTGCAAAATACAAACCATAAAGGTAAAATACACAAAATGTGTGTGTTTGACAGACACTTCGCATGCGACAGAAGAATAAGGATTTTAGATTAGTGTGTGCAAGTTTTTTTGTCTTAATTATTTTGGGCTTTTTTACAGGCAAACTTTATTTCTAAATTTCTATAATTGTTTTTGAAACATTTTGGTGTGATTTTGTTTAGAAGTTAGTGCTCTGGATCATAGATGTAAGTCCTTTCTTTGCACATTAAAGCTTTTTCTTGTTGCAGAATTGTTTACATCAGTGTGTCCAAAATAAGTAGTTACCTATTAATTAGTCATATATCTGATTTTTCTAGGGTTTATTGACTTGTGGGGCATGGGCTTGCTTTGATGAATTCAACAGGATTGATTTGGAAGTACTCTCTGTGGTTGCTCAGCAGATTTTTACTATCCAAAGAGGTAACCTGTTATTTTAATCATAATTTTCACTTACATATAACAAAGATGCAAAAAAACCTGCCCAGCAATAAACATTAGTTTTTATTTCTCTATAGGCATTAATACAGGAGCTGAGATAATCGTATTTGAAGGAACTGAACTGAAGCTGAACCCTACATGTGCAGTCTTCATTACGATGAATCCTGGTTATGCTGGGCGTTCAGAGCTTCCTGATAATCTTAAGGTATTATAACACTTGTCATTTTATTTCTTTTAATAGCTAATGCAGAAAGTAAAACGAGAAATAAACTTTCGTCTAATATAGAAATTATTAAGAGTGTTTAACAATGGTTACCTTCAGGTTTTGATTATACTAGAAAAAAGAATCTCAGAAGAAAAATATATTTAAAAGAATAACTAGCCTGAAAATAGGAATAAACTGAATTTTAGAGTGTGGGGTTGCTTGATTCAAGGTCTGACTGTCAGGACAAAAGTAATTTAAAAAACCTCCAACTCGGATGTGTTTCTTAGCTAAGCTGCAGTGCTTTGTAGTGTACAAGCAGTGAATAATATCTTAATATTGAATAGAAATGTGGGGGTTTTATTATTTTCTGCTTTTTCTGATATTTTGTTTTGATCTGAAGGGAGGATAGGCTGAGAAAGTTGGGGCTGTTCAGCCTGGAGAAGAGAAGGCTGCGTGGAGACCTCATAGCAGCCTTCCAATA
>JANRGW010024463.1:0-21151 GCA_024733675.1 Psilopsiagon aymara
CCTCACCACCCTTACAGTAAAGAATTTCTTCCTCATATCCAATCTAAACTTCCCCTGTTTAAGTTTGAACCCATTACGCCTTGTCCTGGCACTGCAGTACCTAATGAAGAGCCCCTCCCCACCATGCCTACAGGCCCCCTTCAGATACTAGAAGGCTGCTATGAGGTCTCCACACAGCCTTCTCTTCTCCAGGCTGAACAGACCCAACTTTCTCAGGCTGTTTTCATATGGGAGGTGCTCCAGTCCAATGATCGTCCTCGTGGCCCTCCTCTGGACATGTTCCAACAGTTCCATGTCCTTTTTGTGTTGAGGACCCCAGAACTGCACACTATACTCCAAGTGAGGTCTCATGAGAGCAGATTAGAGGGGCAGGATCACCTCCCTCGACCTGCTGGTCATGCTCCCCCTGATGCAGCCCAGGATATGTTTGTCTTTCTCGGCTGCAAGTGCACACTGCTAGCTCATTTTCTCAGGAGAAATAATGAATCTTTTTAGAAGGTTTTCTTGACAGATGTCATGGAGATGCTTCTGTGTAGGTATTAAAGATGATATGCTTATATGGATAGTAGATGGCTCACAGTACTGCCATTGAAAACTTTGCAGCGTGTTCTACAAGTTGCTACTTTTGTATAATAGATATAATAATGCAGTACAGATATAATGAAATAAAGGTCTCAGACATACTAACATGTTGCTAATATAACAGAAGTACCTCACATACACACACATATGTATATAACAAAAGGATTGAACAACCATTCATTAATCAATATACACCCTGAATTCTAATTTGAGTGGGTTTAAACAGCCTCACCTCCAGCACACTTTTCACCCTCAATATGTTCTTACAGTAACTAGAATTTGATCAAAAAATATCACTGAACTTGCGTTTCTGTTGTAAATATGTAATATTTCAATTCTAAATTATGTAAGAGCTCAGTAGAATACTGAAGAATTGTAATGCTGTTGACATAAATTCACAAATAAATGAATGCTTACGTTAACTCATATATGCTAGTAAGTTTGTAATTTAAAAGTTTTAGTCTAAACCTGCAAGCATTTATTTCTGCAGATCCTTTGGTGAGAGTACAAACTCTTTGAAGGAATATACCTGTTCTCATTATTGCAGTTGTATTCCTCATTTGTACCCCATCAGTTAAGCACCCCTTCCAAATCACAAATATTTTATTCTCTGAGTCACTAAAAAGTCTGTGATCTTGTAACCTGTTGCAGAGACACTGCTGTCCCTCTTCTTGCAGACATTTTCCTAGTATTGTTTTTCATTTTGAATTACATCAGTCAAGGCATGTTTGCACAAATAAAGGATATTACTCAATAGTTAGTTACAGAAGATGTTTCTCGTTGGTATGTTGAAAACAAAAACTCAGCATATTCTTTCAGAGATACTTTCAGAGAAAGAGAGGTATAAAGTTGTAAAATGGCTTAATCAAGGTCACTTGAGAGCAGGATTGCAAAGCTACTTTAAGAAAATGCAATTATATTTCCCTTTTTTGTGATACAAAGGAAATATTTTACATCTTAATTATTAGCAACAGGATAATCAATTTCTTTTAAAATGTAAGGCATATTTTCATTTGTTATCAGTATAAAGTATGAAACAATTCAGATATTTGTAAGATGTATGCAGTTACATTTAAGCTTTCAAAAGGTTAGTGTAGAATTCTTCTATGTAAAAATGAATTCTACGAACAGAAGCATTAAATGAGATATTTAAGTGAAGTAAATAAAGCCTGTACTTATTCTGTGAGGGGGAATAGTCCTCTTATCAGTGCTCTCCATTAGACTTGTATTATTATGCTGTTTTATAACATTGCACAGAGATATTTTTGCCTGAAAAAAATTTCTAAGTCCTAGGAGTTCTAAGTTCTAAATGTAGCTTTATTCCAAAGGTAAACCTGGAATCATAGAATGGCCTGGTTTGAAAGGGACCTTAAAGAACATTTGGTTGCTGTAGATGCAACCGCCCGTGCCGCAGACAGGGTTCCACTAGGCCAGGCTGCCCAAAGCCCCGTCCAGCCTGCTCTTGATCACTTAGCGTACCTGCTTGGTGACGTGTCCCATTGGAGCTACCTTTGCTCAAGCAGCGGCTCATCTGGAGCTGTCCGTTGTTCTGAAACCCGTCACGGCGTCTCAGCATTCCTTTGCTCCATTTCAGTGTGCCCTCATGTCTGATAGAGATTCATCAAGTTTATAAACTTACTTCTTCTGTGAAATATATCAACTCTATGAATAGCCTAACTTTTAGTAGCTTAAAATTTGAATCAGGTTCTTTCTGCCTTTAGCAACTTTGGAGATTACCTTTGTGTAGTTTAAAAATCTTGGGATTTAACTAGAAAAGGGACATCTATAACATGAAAAGAATTTATTCATTAGTAGTAGGTAAACTGAAATTATTTTCTGATGTTATGAGTGTTTATGCACCAGTAATATTTTGAAAGTATGCAGCAAACTATAAATAAGTGGAAAAGTTAATGTCTATGTGCAGAATGTAACTCTTCTGATCACATCTAAATACAAGAATTAATTATTTTTGTTTTAAAAGCAAAAATTTTGTCAGCAATTCCATGGAAATGTTTACCTCAAACAAGTCCAGAAAGGTAAAATATATATTATTATGTAGTTTAAATAATGTTAAAGTCTACTAAAGACTTACAAGAAATGTTTGTCACCCCTATTTTTACTTTGCAATTCAAGTTACCTAGGCATTCTGTGAATATTTTCTTCCTTAAGCACAATGTCCATTAATAATATTATTTTCTTTGTTCTTCCTGTTTGTTTTTTTTTCCATACATATAAACTAAAATATCATGAAAAATTTGCTATTGCCTTCTTTTCAGGATGTACTGTTTCTTTTTATCAGGTATTTCAATGGTCAGGTGTCTTTCCTCTACTGGGCTTAGGAGTAGTCACTTCTTCCATCCTAAGAGAATTAGGTTTCATTTGTAAGCACCATTCTGATCATCAGCTTCTTGTGCACATTCACTGCTTATGGGCAGCAGCAGGTTTTCATTGTTTTCTTTTCATTTTGTTTCATTCAATTTCTACTAATAATATTTCTGTCAGTCAGGTACTGCTTATTATATTGTTAAAGCTGAGGAGGTTTATAAGTTAGTCTGTTGTTTATGCTGAACAGAAGTGTGCAGGTCCAGAAAGAAAACCTTACTGTCATTTAAACTATTCTAGCTGAGTTCCCTGTATGACCAGCCTGAAGTTTAGCCATTTTGGTAACTGAATTACCCTTTTGACTGACGACAAAATATTGGATTTATGTTATCTGAGTTGAAACATTGCATTTAGTTTTCCGGCTTCTGGGAAAATACCAAAGCAGCTCAAAACTCGCTTTTATCAGTAGCTAACAATCTATTTCCCTATCAGTTTTATCTCTCCTTCCCTCCTGCCTTCTCTCTTCCGCCCACAACAAGCACTGTGTAAAATATGTGTGATATTATTATGGGTAAGTACTTTATAAAAATATTTATTATGTAGTTTATTGCAGTTATACAGCCTAAACCCAGCAAAAATATTCTGTGTGCTCAGGTTGCTATTTTAACAGGATTATATGTAAGGAGATATTTTGTCAGACTCTAGAATGAGATTGTTTATTGTCAGACAAGAGCACCCAAAATGTTTTGTTTAGAGACAAAAAAAGCCGAAAGCTATTTTGATTTTAATCAAAAATGTATTTTCCTCATAAAAAAAATTCACATACTCACTGTGTCTACTCTACAGAATTTGTCCATTTCATTACACCATGTGTCAATCCTAGTATACCTGTTCACTTCAAAAACTCGTGGCTAGAGTGTGTAATACAGCAGAGAAGGAGGTATTGCTCAGTTCCACTACTTTTATAGAATAATAAAAAAAAAAAAATACAGAAAATGTTCTTGGCTACTTGCACTGTATTCCAGACTTCAATGTCCCATCAAAGTTCTAGAAAATGAAGTTAATTGTATTTGGTCGGTAGAATACCATTAGAAACCAGTTAGTTAAAATTCTTCTCTTATGCTTAGTGAGTACATATTCCCATTTGTCAGCAGCAGCAAAGTCCAGATGTGTAGTTCCTAAGTGAAAGAAATTATTTTTCTTGTTGCCTTTTTGTTCAGCACAAATGCAGTCATGTGCTTTTTATTTCAGGAATTAAGTGATATCCTGACATATTTATGACATGTTGGTTGGTACACCTATTACAGTTGCTTTTACTTCCATTGCTGTGCTTTTTTCTCTGCCCATGTCCCAAAGTCTGATCAGGGGAGGATAAAACTCATTGTGTGAAAAAGTTTGTTTCTTCAGGTAATTCTTTAGATAGCTGTGTCCAATGTCATAGTTCATCTCATGTGAAATGCAGCTGTACAGATATACCACAGAGATGATTCCCAAAAGAGCTCCAAGGCAGGCAAAGAATCCTATTATGTTGTTCTTTTCATAGCCTTTCACTGCCAAGTCCAGTCCTTTTGTGGTTACGTTGACACATTGTTTCTTATTCTGTGAATAGATAGTGGGAATATCTATGCAGATTTTGTATTCAGTTGATGGATTTAGATGTGTAAGATTATATACCTTTATGTCAGATGGTATTCGAGCACTCTGTGCAGCTTGAGAGTTTTCAGCTTTCGGAAAGGCTGTCCATCTAACACTGGATTTCAGAATTTTAGAACTTGCCTTCCATGAAACCAAAACAGAATTAGATTTTATGTCTTTTATTTTAATATTCAGAGATCCATTGCTGTCCTGAGGGAAAGAGCCATCCACTTTAATCATGACTGACTTTAGGTCTGCACCAACTAAATTTGTTGCTATACATGTGTATAAACCACTTTCTTTTTGTGTTACATCACTTATGTCCAGTGTTCCTTCGGAATGAATGTAGTATTTATTAGAAACAGTATTAGGCAAAAGTTTGTGTCCTGATGGTGTTATCCAGTAGATTTCAGGTTCTGGTTCTGCTGTTGCTCTGCAATGTAAGGATATATGGCTGCCAGTTTTCAAATCCAAAGTAGATGGAAAACTTTCGGGAGCTATCAGAGGAAGACAGATTTCCATCATTTCCCGGAAGTGTATCTGTCTCACATTCTGGCCTTGGAATTCAGGGGGGTCTACACAAAACAGGGACTCTGGCTCCATGAAGCGAATGTTTGTTTTATTCATGTTAATCCAGCGAATGACACAATCGCATCTAATGGGATTGCTGTGTATACTAACTTCTTTAAGGTTAGGTAAGGATTCTATTGTACTGTGGTAAAGGGCACTCAGTGCATTGCTGTTAAGCATGAGAGATTCCAGCTTGGGCAGTCTGTAGAATGCATTTGGATGAATGTATGATAATCTGGGGTTATTGGTAGCTTCTATTTTTCTTAAGTCTGGCAAATTATCAACAGCAAGACCATCTATAGAAATCAGTTCAGGCATGTTATTAATTCCTAACTCTTTTAGGTGCAGCATATTGCTAAAATCTCCTCGTCGTATTCTGTTAATGGGATTCTTATTTAGATCCAGAAATTTAAGTTTTGTGGCCTTTTGAAGAGCAATGTGGGGCACTCTAACAAATCTATTGTCGTAAAAGGAGATGCTTTCTAAATTGTCAAGGCCAGCCAAAGCATTATCTGGTATTTCAGTGAGATTTATGCCTGCTAAAACTAGGCTGCGCAGATTGATAAGAGGCTTAAAATTCATATCTTCAATTCTGATTATTGGGTTTTCTCCAATCATGAGAATTTCAAGATTAGGAGTAGCTTCAAACCACTTCCTGTTGATCATTTGCAGACCATTTGAATTGAGATGAAGTCTAAGAAGATTATTGAGGCCTATGAAAGCTCCTGGTGCAATCACAGAAAGCAGATTATGATTAATATAAAGCTCTTGTAAATTGTGGAGTCCAGAAAGACATTCTTCGGGGAGTTCAGTAAGTTTGTTTTCTTCAAGGTACACTGAAAGCAACTGTGGTATCTTTCTAAGATTAATACTGGTCACTGAAGATAAATTGTTCTGAGATAAATCTAGACCAGTTAAATTCACTGGGAAGTCTACTGACTGTTCAATGTTTTCAATATTATTAGTCTGTAGAAGTAGAACTTGTGTGTCAGCAGGCAGTCTGGCTGGAAAATTAAAAAGGCCTAAATCATTACAATCCACTGTTGGAGCATCCATATACACAGACCTGGGGGTGAACCATGGTCTGATCTCACATATACATGACTCTGGGCAGTCTGCTTTTTTTTCTACAGCTTGTACCAGTGCAGTGATAACTAGGCCAAGTAGAAAATTAATTTTGAGTTGCATGTCCTTCATCTTAGCTCAATGTTCAGAAAAGTAACACGTGTTAATATTCCACAGTTAAGGATTTGGAATTCAGTATGGTGTGGTCAGTTGATAAAACGCACGTTTGCATTTGTGAAATGATGATCGTGAAGGACTTTCTTCCTGACGATAAGTGATAAATTTGTAACCAACTTGTCCAGTAGTAAGAGGCATTTTGTGGAAATGAAGGTCACTGTGTCCTTGATGGCGTAAAATTGATAAGCTTTATGAAGATGAAATATGTATAGGTGGTCATAGGAGATTAAGCAATTCATTTATTTAGTAGTATTAACTTCAAATCCCATGATTGATTAGTGTTTGCAGGAATGACAGGGTGACCTAAAATAGAAGAAGAGGAAATAATTAGTGTAAGAAACTATAAAGTTATAAATTAATTTAGACATCTTTTGCTCTCTAATGTTAATTATTACAAGTAAGAAAAGAAAATTACTGTGGTGCCTAGAGTATTGTAGTGGTGCCCAGATAGCATAAATGAAGTTAATATAGTAATGTATCTTTAGACTTGTAGCTTGTCATACATCCAGCGGAGCATTGCTGTACAGAAAGATGAAGATCCACAAAGTATAAAGCAAAATATATCAGTGAAATTTTTCTACATATTTTATGGTCCTTTAAAAGATTTTATTTTTTCTTTCAGTTATCACTAGAAGCAGACTGAGTTCTGTTGGCTTTGAAAATGTAAACACTGAGCAAAATCCTACAGAGCATGAATACTTAACTTTTGAACATAAAGTAGAAAGAACATAATATATGTGTAATCAAAGGAAAATGGAATGATGGGATTAACATGCCTTCCTAATGATTACACTGTTAGGCAAGCCTATAAGATATTTATACAGAAATATACAAAATTGATAATCCACAGGCTTTATAATTTTCTAATTCTTTTTGAAGCTGCTGTTTAGGAAGAAAACTTTTCTTTAAAGTGATAATTAGAAAGAAATATGTACCTCATAATAAATAGCTTGTCATCTTGGCAAATTCAGGCTAATTACTGGCTCGCTTATTTTGGCTTCAGTGACTTCAGTTGCAAGGAATAATAATAACAGTAAAGTGCCTTTAGAGTAAGAAGGAAAATAATTTACATTAGCAATTGTTTCTTTGGTCTGTAACTCTGCAAGAATCTGAAATTTACTATGAAGTTTCAGATTTTCTTCATATCCTAAATTATAGAAGAGACTGAAGCCTTAGCCTCTTGAAGCATCAAATGTGTCCTCTCCAGATTTTTGTTATGTACTTGATTGTTATGGAGAAAAAAATATTCTACTTTCAGCGTACGTTTTGTTCCAAGCCATATAATTCAAAACCTTCATATATGAAGTAGTACACATTAGCTGGTTACTTTATTTCAGAATATAGACTTCACACTGTTGTCCAGAAGACTTCATATGGTACACATTTATGTCCTTTCTCCCCTTGCCCCTAGTGTCAAAATTCATAGTGACATTGTTCACAAACTGTAAGATCAAGGCTTCATTAACATTAATAAATAACTTCTGAGGTGCTGGTGGTATAGATAAAATTGCAAAAGTCAAGTGTCAAGGATATGAGTTGTAGGTTTCCTTTCCAGGCCCAAGGATTTGGCATATTGACTAAGGAGACATTCTGCATCAGCTCAGAGGAAAGGAGTTGGAGCATGTTGAGTGACATTAGGCTAGTTTGAAGTACATTTGTCAAGTCTTCGAGGCTGCTTTTGTGTTATGTACATTTAAGGACATTTAATATTGTATTTTAACTTGTAAGTGTATATTGTATTTTAACTTGTAAGTGTATTAATAAAATGAACAGACAATGTGTGAGATAAACATACAGAAAACATTCTGCTCTTTTAAGGATTAATATTATGTTTTTATGCAAATGACCTACTGAAATACAAAGACATACTGATAGAAATAGTGAAAACGTAATCTCTTCCTTTGTTCTGAGAATTTCAATGAACTTGAGGCTTGAAGAAAAATAAAGGTTTGCATTGTACAGTTAATGCCTATAACTTGCCTGTAATTCTGCCTCCAGGAGACAAGGTGATACGCCTATATGGAGTACTGTCCTATTTACTAAAGATCTCAATGGAATTCATTCTATGTCAAATGCACAGATGTAATTTACTTTGTAGGGGGAAAAGAAGATGGCAATGAGGGGAATTTATTGAGTCATGTTCTTCATGCACTTCCTTAAGCACGAGTCCCATTGACTTTTGGAATTTTATTTGGATTTTATATTAAAAATGTATCCGTAAGCATGGCAAATACAAAATGTAATTTTATAGTATTGAAAGCTGATCAGAACTCTTACCTGAATAGTAAATTAATTGAGATTAGACAGACTGATACTGCAGTTATATAATCACAGTGTTCTGATCCCACTATGATTCTCAGGGACTTCTGCTCTGTAGAGGTACCAGAAAAGTATTCTGGGGAAGCATAGCTACATAGCTGACCTGGTTTTATGCTCCTCCTTGGACATTTGCTATTGGCCACTGAAAGATAAGATGTGGACCAGAATGAGCTTTTCATATGTGTCGCAGGCATCCAAGAGGCTGTAACATTTGAAGCATGTAAACTACTATGATTTCATGTACACAGAGCAACATTCTCCTGGATATGAGTTTATACTCCTCTTGACTTTATACTGCAGCTTCTATGGGATTCACAAGCCAAAACCAAGGGCACAAGTGGATATTTTCATGTCATATACATTGGAGTGGGCTTTCTGGCAAAACATTTTTTTGTATAATAGTAATATTGTGTAACTCTGTTATACAGTATTGACAAAAAAAGTAAGGAAACTTGAGCACTTGAAGAGATCAAAAATCAGAATCAAGTTATGCAGTATGACTTTGCATATGCCAACTTGTTGATTATATGTGTGTCTGTGTGAATGTAATTAATTTCTTTCCTTGAGATATGTGCATACTATTTCTGAGAAGTGAGCTGCAGTTTACTATAATAAAAAAAACCTCATGTAAATTGATATATTCCAATCAACGCTATAATCTGTAATTGAAGTTCAATTTTCTTAAAGAGCATAGTGTCACAGAGATAATGTTTGTATTGGAGAATAAGCATTTAACTTTGTGATACTTTGAACTTTTGAAATGCACTGATTCCTTTTCTTCATTAATGTACTGATAGTAGTGAATCTGTAATGATAGAACTAAATAATGATTAAAATTATATACTATTACTAACAGTGATTTTCAGAGTTTTTATTAATGGGTTTCAGTTAAAGCTAAGTGTTTCATAACATCTGGAGTTTTAGTGAAATGTTTCAAATGCATGGTTTTAAAGGTAGTATAAGGGCAAAGAGAACTGAAAGTTGTCCTGTTCCTTTCAGTAGTGTTTGAAGTACGTGAGGTTTACATATACAGAGGTTTCTGTGCAGAGGTAGATAATTTCTTAAAAAAAAAATAAAATATCAAATAATGCAATTACATCAGCATCACCAGTTAAGCAAAAAATGTTGTTTTTCTTTTATCTCTTTTGTTAGTAGGTTTTGGTGATCTCTCATGAGTTCTGATGCAATGCAAGTGATTCTTAAAACTTGTACCTACTCTGGTGCAATAGAAAAGCTTGTAGAGATGAGACTCAGCTGAAAGTTGTCCCCAGTAAGTTGAGCTGTGGTAAAAGTGTTTCCACATAAGCAGCAGCAGCAGCCATGCATTGCAGTTTTGGACTCTGATGAAATTCTTTCCCCTGCTATATTTATAAATCTTCTGTGCACTCTGATTGTACATGTAGTTCCTCATCTAGATAAAATGATATGTTTTTCTTCCTAATGTATCAATTAAACAGTCTGCATCTAAGAAGTTAGTAAAGCTATTCAGTATTTTTATTATTGCTTTCCTTACTAGAACTTCTATCCTAAAACTGTTTAAATCTTCATGGATAGATGACTTAATTTCTTCTGGAAGTCCATCCCTATTGCAGTCCATACTTACTTACTGTCTTATTAAATATAGCATGCCTCTTGTTTTTAAGGTGTTATCTCTTGCTTTTAGAAAAATGCACCCTGATGTGTGTGACTTTTTTGCAGCCTAATTATCTCTTGTGTAGACAATGATTGGTGTGTCTTAATTAGGTTTGTTTCATTCACTGCTATTGACAGCTGGAGCCTTAGTTTACAAGAGGGTATCACCATTATTTGAGCTGGAAAAGACATACAGAGAGTGAATAAACTGAGCAATGTTTCTCATCACTGGAGCAACAGACAGCTAAGAACAAAGTCAGAGTGGGCAGAAAGGGAAAGAAACACGTCAGGTTTTGGCAATCTTTCTTTTCCACTTCAGCAGTTAGAGAGACAGTGATAAAAACTAAAAATGCAGCAGCTACCCTGCAATGTGCCCTGCTGGCAATAAGGCAAACAGTTCACTTCACAAGGACCAATTTAGAGGTGGCAAGCATTTTGAAAACGCAGCTGTTCATACAAAGGTACCTTTCAAACATATCAATTGAAAAAGCCACTTCTCACTTCTTGTCATTATAACCACTTTGAGCAGTTCTGTGGACAGAGATCTAGAAATGTCACTAACCAAAAATTGGGCATGACAGATTTCATACCTTACTTGATTGTAGTACAGCACTTACATTTTTGGAGAGTTTTTTTAAGTGTTATGGATATAAACAGACTTACGTTTGAACATGTAACATCTTTCCGATATTTTTATAAAGCGATTTTTCCTTGTTTGTTCTGTTATCAAAATTATCAAAATAGAAATGTTTCCTTGGGGAAATTTCTGTTACAGCACAATAGATAAAAAGGTGCAACAATTTATAAATTTGACATATTCAGGAATTGGCACAAAAATCTGTTTTATTTTCTTTTCCTCCCCTCCTTTAAAAGTGTAAGTGGGGTGTTTTTGTTGAAATATATACAGAAAGTTTGACTAAGGAGGACTACAAGTTTAGGTTAAAGCATAAAAAGGATAATATAATGGATTTGCTTAACAGAATCAGTCTTGAAATAAAGTATATCTAGAAGTAAGCTCTGCTAGCTAGTCCAATATGGTTGCTGGAAATTATGTATGCTATGTAAAAATTGGAAGAATTTTTGCTAGCATATGTACTCTTGGTTTCATTCCACTCTGTGGATCAAAGAGTTTCGTGAAGAATCCTATTTCTCTTTACAAGTACAAATTAACAGTTCACTGTATTAGGATCTCAATGTTTTCTATGCTTGCATATAGCTATTGTAGTTTCACATTAAAACATGAATGAGGATTTTTGGAAATTAGTGTGGTTTTGACAGTCTCTATTCTGAGGTGTTCAACTTGGGCAGCCGACAGTGTCAGGTGACATTTGGACTTTGAGAGTCCTCAAAAGTGAGTAAAGAATCTGAACATGTCTGAAAAACTTGACTATGGCTTCCTGTTGGGATATTGACTAACTTTGGACATCTACTTTTTTACTACTGATTACTAAATGTTTGAAACTTCAGGTTGAACCTGAATAGCATTACATGCAAGATGTAAAGGAAATGGCAAAACTATTTGTATATCTGGAGAAGAGAAGGCTGCTTGGAGACCTTATAGCAGCCTTCCGGTATCCGAAGAGGGGCTATAGGGATGCTGAGGATGGACTTTTCATTATTGGTTCAAACTTAAACAGGGGAGATTTAGGTTTGATATAAGGAAGAAATTATTTATTGCCAGAGTGGTAAAGCACTTGAACAGGCTACCCAAGGAAGTTGTGAATGCTCCATCCCTGGAAGTGTTCAAGCCCAGGTTGGACAGAGCCTTGGGCAACATGGTCTAGTCTGAGACATCTCTGCCCATGGCAGGGGGGTTGGAACTAGATGTTCTTAAGATCCTGTCCAACCCCAACCATTCTATGATTCTATGATTTAACCCTGAATGCAATTTTCAGTGTCTGAATAATTACTTCAGCATATGTGTTTATTTTGTGAACTTACTATACCTCTTTTAATTTCTTTTTTCTTGCAATAAGCTTGCCTAGGGGAAAGCTAGAAGCTTAAAATGTTTAATATGAATGTAAAATAGGACAAATTCTAACATTTTAGACCATTACAAGATTAGAATGACAAGATTTCATGCATCATTAAAAGTTTTTTTATATCCGTGGACATCGAGTGTGTTGAGGTTATTTTAATCTAGAAATAAAGATAGATTCAGCTAGATTTACATGAGATTTACCCTTTCACTAATTGAGTCTGGCCTACTCTCCTTGTGCTCATTTACTGTATCTTAATGCAATTTAACAGATATTAGAGGAATTATCAGCATGTAGAATTCATTACAACCTTACTGTAGTTCTATTTCTTGTTTCAAATGTTTCATTATAGTATTTCAGAAAATATTGCAATATAATAAATCATAAAGCTTCAAAAATGCAGTATTTGTAATAGATGCAAAGAAAACAAAGAAGTAAAATGGAAGCCAAACTAGTATTAATATGGCATGTGACGATTTATTACATACGCTATTTTACAATAACTTTCCAATGGACTTAAATGGACATTTGTTAAAATCTCCTTTGAAAAATGGAAAAGATACCACATTTGTTTCCTAACCTATTTTAAACTGGATAACCAGGACTGGCCATGGAAAGGCAGGTAACTATGGGAACACCTGCATGTGAAGTAAGTTTTTTATCAATCATAATCACAGTGCTCAATAGAAATAGTATATAATTTTGTTGTTATTATTAATTTGGTGGCAGCAGCAGCATTGTGCATTGAAGCCAGAGGGTACATAAGGAACGTATTGTCTTGTGTGCTAACTTTCCTCAAAACAAAACTGTGAGCTTTACTATATGGAGCTTAAAATTTACATACGAGTAGAGGGACAACTGATGATTCAGGCAGGGTAAATAAAAAATAGAAGTCACAATCTCCAAATATCCTTGGGTTTATTTTGTAACTCTAACCATAGTCTAGTAGTTTACTATCATGATCCTGTCTTGCTTTTCCAGGCTTCTATTTTAAAACTTAAATCTCCCTCTCATGTGATTTTAACTTTTAAGCACACACTCCCTAACCATTGAATGCATCTGACCTTTTCATAAATGTCATAGCAAAAGAAGATGAAAAGTTGTTTGATGATACTTGGTAAAGGAATTTTTTCAGTAACTGCGGGTCCCTAATTTTTTTTTTTGTTTTTAGTCTGAATATGAAAGGCACAAAATAATTTTTAGGTATCATTTTTGAGTGAGATGTTCCAAAAGTATGCTTACATGACAAAAGGCTGAATTTCAATGGAAGTTGCACCTTTTTGTACCATTTCTGTTGTAGTCTGTCATTTATGTTCTGATTTATAGTATGGCATTCCAAATCTTGAAATATTTTTAATGTGTGGCAGTTTGGATGTATCTCATAATTTTATATACTTGAATTAATTGTTAAAAAAAATTGAAAATAATCTGAACTGAGTTCTTATTCCTTCTTCTTAAATGAGACATTGAATATATAGTCCTGATATTTTAAATCTAAAAATTTAACTCATTGCTAGTATTACTTGTTCTGATGTTTTCTTAAATAGAACTCCAAATATATATTTTCTAGTCATCAGGGAAAAATATCAAGGATTAAATGTTAAAAATAACCTTTCAAAGTACTTAGATCTTTGACATCCTTGTTATAGTTCTTGGCCTTAGGAAGGTTTTACTGTGTAAGTGACGTATTTATCATTGCCATTATCAGGCAATTGTAGCAAAAAAAATACTGCTGTAACTTGGGAAAGTAATGTGTTAGTTTAATTTAGATTTATTCGTACATGTTCAACTTCTTTTTGACAGTTGTCATGTTAGTAATGGAGAAGCACATATTGGCAGTTACCTAGGCACATAGTTGGCAAGAGAGCAGTCACGTTCTGGATGTGGGTGCATGTACCCAGCTACCAGATGCTTCAAGCAGATGGCCAAAACTAAAGATGAGTGAAACCAGTTTTTGCTTGATATTCTAGAAAGCTACCATACCAATTCTGAGGTTGTATAGTACATTTGACTATTAAAAAAAGCGTAGCCAAAATCCAGCAGAGCTATTGGCAAAATCTGGATTTTGTGATGTTATTTTTTTTTCATTTGTGGCTTATAAATGTAAATATTAAACAAGCCTAAACCACAGAAATAGTTCTGTTCAGGTACTTGTAATCAAGACAGAGATAGTAGCTGTAGTTGTCACATAATATTTTCTTTGGAATTTAATAATATTTTTTTTGGTTTATGATGGGAAAATGGTCACTGTAATAAAATTAGCATAATGATAAACTTCATAATTTTAGGAGCTACAATTTCTAGTCTATATCTTTTCAGCAGCAAGTTATATGCTTGGAAGACCTAAATTTAAATTGTCAGTCTTTAATAGCATAGTTCTAATGTTTAGTGAATTCACCTTTTAGTTTTTGGTATAGTTATGATTTGTTTTGGAAACATCAAGGTAAATGCCATTATACAATTAAAAAAAAAGTAATTTCCAATGTCCACTGTACTGATATGAACTATAATAATCTAAATATATGAAATTGTTTAATGAATGAAGTTATATCTGGAACATCCTGCTACAGTCTGAGGCGTACTTGATGTATACGTATGTTACATGGAATGTGGCTTAAGATCCATGAAGGAGAAAAAGTATTCTCATCATAATTGTAAGCAGAAATTCCTTACTAAAAAAGCAAAAATAATTGTTTTTTGAGCTTCTAGGAGTGGATGTTTTTTTGTGTCATGAATTTTCCTACCAAATTGAGCTTTAACATAATAATTGTGGATATATTGGGTGTTTACTTTAATTCTGAGCCACCTGGGGAACCAGGTTCACGATGCATTGTTTGAAAGAGATGGATAATTTTTCTCTAATCTTGCTGAGGCAATATAGAGAAATTGATTGATGAAAAAACAATTTCAGGATGCAAAAACTGACAATGTGTAAACCAGAATATTATTTTAAAGATTCAGAAATAAAAGTTCTGTTTTCTGCTGTGTTTTATGTCAGCTGGAGTGATTTATGATACTCATAAATTACCGGCTCATAGAAATACTGTAATTTCTGATTGCAGAAAGTATTTAGTGTCAATTACAGTTTTTGCTCAGCTAAGCATCTCATTAACAACATTACGTGTTGAGGAGTTTTATATGATTTGCAAAAATAATTTTATTTTTATACTACAAATTACTGGGGTTTTTTTTCACTTATATGTACCTGTTGGTCAGCTGTAATACACACTATAGGATTATTTTGGTTCATTTCATATTTCCAAGAAGTGAATACATTAAAAAGCTGATCTTATTTTCTCTTTATCATTTGCTTTTTAAAATAAGATCAGAAGAAAGAGGATAAATACAAGATAAATAAATAGCAGCATTTATAGTTAAGCACAGTATCCCTTCTACTGTGTGTTGCAGTACAGCTAAATAATCATATAGTTCCTGGAACAGTAACTGAATTCTCTTTCAAGTGATTTTCTTCTTTGAAAATTACAAATTTATTTAAACCTTTGCACCTCTCCAGCATGTATAGATTCATAGCCAACTTTCTCACTCCTTTTTTCCACTGTACAATCCTTCAGGTGTTTCCTATTATTTTAGAAGAATTTTTTTATTTCCTTGTCTAAAGTGAAAAATCACTCAATCCCTTAGATGATTTGACTCATTAGCATGTCACTGAACAGGATTATTTCAGTTACAAAACTTACATGATATAGCCAGATCTTGATTTTGTACTTCTTTCTCTAGCATTTATCATCATTTTACATCATCTTTCAGCATTTTTGATTGCAAATCTGACAGCAGTGTTAAAATTATCATTCTGATCTTTCAGAGAATTTTGACCAGTATTCACTGTTCAAGTACTGATGTCAGTGAATCAGATTGTGCTCACTGTACTCAAAGCTTACTCTAGATTTGCCTTGACAAACATAATTTCTCTTGCATTTTTGGGGGGGATTCCTACTTATGATTCAAAGATAGGCATGTGCTGTAGGTACACATATGAAGACGTGTAGGAACACTCCTCACATTACAATAAGAATGTTAGGGATGCGCAGATGTATTTGTGCAGTGAAATGCATTTTGCATTAGGAAAATGACTTTTCAAACTGAACAAAGCATAAGTTAGAATTAAGATGTTGAAAGATCCTATTACTGGTGATTATGGAATGGTAAGATGAACAGTTTAGTTCATCGCTGGTGTTGAAGTGGGATAGAGGAAACGTTTCAAATTGTCCTTCTAGTTTGTCTTTCCAAAGACAGATTAGCCATAATTTTGTAATACTGATAATGCTGAGTCAAAGCAACCTGCTTTTTCATTAGAAGAAGACATTCATTTTGAAGTCAGACTTCAGCCTTTCAGCTTTCAGACAATGGCATGATTTTCTTTTCCAGCAGTAAAACAACTCAAATAAGCAAAGAAAGACAGATATTTCAATAGTGTGACATTTCAATATTTTGAAATGACAAATTATGCTTTCAGGGTCTAATAGTATTTTCTGCTTCAAAGTTGGAAGACATCAGAGGGAACATCAGAAGTAAGGAGAAAGTGGCACTAGAATGCCTGTGAAACAGCAAATATGAACCTAACATATGCCAAAATCCTTTAGTTTATCAGTCACAGGTAAAAACTCATGAAATGCTGTACATGGTTCTGGTCACACTCAGGTTCAGTGACATTAATTGGAATTAAGGCAGAATCAGCCTGAGAACTAGTGGAAAATGCATACTAGAAAATAACTAGGAGCATGTGTGGTAAAAGGTAGCAGTCAAACAAGATGGAAGAGCAAAACTTTGTGTCCTCTTATGTAAACTCTTGTAAAGCATTTGAAGAAAATATGATTTCTGCATGCATACTGTAAGTTTTAGAGTACATTGCATAATGTCATAGAAGGAAGGAAGTAAGTAGCAACAGAAAGATAGAATGATGGTGGGAATTGTGTGTTTTTTTATTTATTTGTTGGTTTTAGTTTGGTTTTTCCTTTTTTTTTTTTCTTTCAGTAGTGTGTAAGATGCAGTGCAGATACTTTGAAGGCAAATAGCCGATTCACTTGACAGAGTTTGATGCAATACACAAGCCAGTAACAATTAAAAAGGAACTGAGGATTAATTTGGTTAACCACAATTTAAACAGGTGAATGAGGATAATTAACTTTGGTGTGTGGCTTTTTCTGCCAGTTCTTATGAATGTGAACTGAATATACAGTGTAAGTTCCCTCACAGTATAATTATCCTTCCTTCAGGCAACAGTTGTCACCTTCTTCAATATTATAATGATGGAAATTATAAACCACCTGTCTGTCTCCTTGCAACCGACTGTGTCCTCTGTTAATGAGCATGGAAATGTCACCTTAAATTGCTTTAGCATACTTAATACAAAAAAACTTCCAAAACATGGAATGCTTTTGATGATGAAAATTCATGCCAGTTGTTACATTTGTGTTAGTATGCTTTAAACTGTCCTTATCATGGTATCCTACTGTCTAGGAAATGCAAATTTTGAAAGTAAATCCAGATTAAACTTCAGTTAGAACAGAGAGTGTAGAACTGTGTGAGCATTCTAACTCCTGTATTTTCAAACACTGACCTATCAGCTTCAGTTTCCACTAATGGTTATGGAGAACGATTTTGATGTATTTCTGAATTTCCAAATCTGAATCTTCAGTGCCATCTGGTAAATTTCAGTTGGTTAAAGGCTGAGATGATATAAATGAATAGGCAAAGCAACACATTGGAAAGTCTGGGAACTTGAAAAGTCCTGAAAAGATTTCCCTGAAGGTGATAAAATCCTTTCTGTCTCCTATTATTCATGAGAGATAATGTGAGCCACATCCAGGGAAGAAGAAGTAGCATTGGAAAGTTATGGAAGTAATGAATAAGACTTATAGCAGTTATGAGGTGAAATGCATTTGTCTGGCAGTCCTTCAGGAGCAGGCTTTTAGGGTGGCTTAAGACTTGCATTAAAAGCAGTAGGGAAAACATCCTAAAAGCCATAAAAATGCTTGGCTTGAAAATCAGATTTTAGCTTCATTATATTTCCCATGTTGCTGTTAAGTATTAGAATTGAATGATAAATGATAAATTACAAATAATTTTGCTGTTTAGTTGCTGTTTTCCTACAAATAATAATTCTTCAAGGGTGAACTTTTAAAATATTTTGAACAATTTTAGTTAGTGAATAAAAGCCTACCTTGAAACAAAATACTGAAGAATTACTGAGATGAGTTCTCTTTACAATGAGGATGTCTAAATCTCTTTTAATGTCCATGTGGTTTATAGAGTCATATAGTCACAGTAAACTGGTACTTGTCCAACATTTTAATGAAAATGGAGAATCTACTGCAGGTGGAGACATAGATATTTACTTACAAAAACCTAGCTTTGCCTTGAAAGACACCTCCCACTAAACCATATCACCCAAGGCTCTGCCCATCTTCCTTATGAAATATTTCCTCATGGCTCTCTGCTGTTAGATTATATATGATCTCACAAGACACAGCCAGAAATATCTGCACACACTAAGCTCTCAGAGCATCTGAACGAGACCAGTACAGCTCTGGTTTGGTCATTTACACTGGCTGAACAACTCACTGCCTTTTCCAGACCTAGTCTACAGCGCAGAAAGTTAAACTGGAGAAATACCTGCGTATTGATGAAGATAAAGCAAAGCTTGGTATTCCTTTGAAAATTATCATTTAGTGATCTGTGCTGATCAAAACAGATTTTGCAGTAGGTTGAGCAGGTGATTATTTGTAGCTTGGTCCATTACTAAATCCTGTTTTGTCAATAAAATACCTGCTTTGAGATGGCTTGTTTCTTTGTTGAGAATTAACAGATATTAGACTGTATCTCCAGCAGGATTGTGTATCCTTTTCCTTATCATGGCTGTCCAGGATGATGATCTAGTAAAAAAGATGGTATCACAGATATTTTGGGTATAAACAATGCTAACTTATTGTTTGCGGATCAAAGTGTTAACTATTAACTAGTAAGTGCTCATAGTTGTTTTTTCATACCTGCCAAACTGATAACCTAGGAAAGTTAAGGTGAAGGATTCTTGATGGTTTTCATTTGTTCCTCTTTCTGGCCTTCCAAGTTATTTTCAGGGTTTTAATTCTTTCAGGAATTACTATAGGACCTATCCTGTGTTGCAGACAAATAAGAATTTCATTCGATTAAAACAGAAAGGCTCCTATTGATGCTCTAAATTCCTTCTTCCCTATATACGGACTCAGTTTTCAGGCCTATTAAGGAGAGAGTGGCAACATTTCTCTCCTCTGAACTGGTTATAGAATGCAAAAGAATGTTACAGCCCACTAAACATTTTTGGTGAATGGAAAGGGTTTTTTTATTTATTTTGCTTTACTGTATAGATTATATACAAACATGGCTCTTGAAATCTAATGAAAAGATAAATCTGCACATTCTACTGAAAAAAAAAAATCTTTCTCTTCATTTGCTTAATTGTGAAATAGCAAAATTTTCTAGCTGTTTTTAAGGTTTGACATGATTAGTTGTCATTAGTTTGGTAATTAGTTTATGCAGATTTTTTGGATCAGGCTAATTTCTGTCTTTGCTACTGAATCTATCAATTTTTTATTCCAAAAGTTGCTCTCAAAGAATTTATCCACCATGGTTTTAATTGCTTTCTCTTTTTTTAAAAAGAAAAAACAACAGAAAAGAAGCATGAAACAGAATTTGTTTCAGTGGAGAAAAGGTCTTTAATTTCAGAGGCTACATGGAGTAGTTTGGTAGTTTGACGTTTAGGTTTCCATTCTGCTTGTGACAGAAAGAATTTTGCAGGGCTAGGTGGAT
This sequence comes from Psilopsiagon aymara, assembly GCA_024733675.1. Taxonomy (NCBI): domain Eukaryota; kingdom Metazoa; phylum Chordata; class Aves; order Psittaciformes; family Psittacidae; genus Psilopsiagon; species Psilopsiagon aymara. The sequence continues at coordinate 20,088 of JANRGW010024463.1, forward strand.
TTTACAAATAGGTACCAGACAAATACTGGTAATAATTTGGCTCTATCAGGTGACATACTTCTAAAGCAACAGTTGCAGTACAGTCTTTATTAAGTATAATTTTTATGTTAAAAATTATTACCATCGTATTTCAGTGACTTTTGTCTGTTGTGACAATATTAATGGAGGCACTGACACCTGCTGCAATACATCTATACTTCATAAAACAGACATTGTCAATAGAGTTAAAAATGAACTTGCAAAGATTTGCTGTAGGAAAGGAGAGTACAGATAGAGTATTCTGCAGTTTGGGCATGTCAAAATCCAGGTGAGGATAATTGTGGACTCATTTAATTTTGTAACTGGAAAATACTCAGAGTACTTCTTGACTTGAAACCATCCTAAGGTAGCTCCATCCATTACCTCCCAGCCTTGCATGTTTGGTCTCCTAGAGGCAGACAGGAAAGAGTAAGATGAGGGGAAAGAGAATAATTTGAGTTTTCATCTTTTTTGGGGGGGATGCTGTTCATATTTTGTTATACTCTTGCTCACCGTCTTTGAAGATTAGCTGAATTGAAAGTAAAACCGGATTGGTGTTAACATAATCCTAGTTCTGCTCTACTCTGAGAATTTCAACACTAAGTGTTTTGTTCTTTAGGGTTGTTGGTTTTTTTTGGTTTTTTTTTTTTTTGTTTTTTTTTTTTTTTTTGTTTTGTTTTTTGTGGGTTTTTTTTTTTTGTTTTTCTCAAGCTATCTGCCTAATGGCTGTTTGGGGACCAATGTGGTAAGAATTAGACTACACGGTCCTTTGTGGGCCCAAAATAGACTAGTGAAACCAACAATTACCATGCCATCAGCCTGCCAAAAGCGCTCAGCTTTTGTCACACATAATCTGGAAGATCTCAAATTCTACCCTAAGCTCCATGTCTCACTAGTTTATCAATGTTTCCTTCTTTCTGCATTGTGCTGTCATATGTAATAGATTTCACCTAGCAGTTCCAGATTACAGAATTTAACTGCATGTTCTTTTTAATACTTTTTTTTTTTTTTCTTTTCTTTTTTTTTTTTTTTTTGGGGGGGGGGGG
>JANRGW010024464.1:2173-16182 GCA_024733675.1 Psilopsiagon aymara
TGAGCAGTGGCCATGGCCCTGCCGAAAGTGCGAGCACAGCGGGAACGGGAGCCCCGAGCTGCGGCAGAGGGGGGCTGTGCGGGGTTTCTGCTGCAGAGCAGCTCCGGGCACTCATACGCGGGGGCTCTGGTGCTCCCGCTGAGCTTCCGGCGTGATTTTCCATGGCCAAAAGCTGCTGGCGAGTTCAGGCCAGTGTTTTCCTGCCTCTCCAGTAATTTCCTGCGGCTGCGCTACGATTCAGCCCGACTCGCACAGGGAAGGCTCGGGGAGGGGAGGCACTGGGAGCGCTTGGAAAATTACATTTAAGACGAAGAGGAAGGAGATAGGAAGCCGCTTAGCTGGCTTTGTTCTAATAGCTGTAATCACCTGAAGGGCGGCCATGAGCCTTGTTGCGCTGGGGGCTGTGCAGCCCTGCCGCGGCGGGGGCTGCTGCCGCTGGCTCTCCGCGCTGGCTTGCGATTCCTCTCGGATGGCAGCTTGCACTTTGTTCCTGCTTGGAACAAGTGCCCTCGTTGGGCTTTATTGTTCAAAAGACCATATCTACATAAACAGGGGAAAGGTTGGTCACAAGGTGAAGATGAGGCGTCTCGAAGGGAAGCCAGTGGCTTAAATACCCCAAACTCGCTGTCCTCAAGCTCGCCGTGTCACCCAGCTCCCGAGCCTGGAAGGAAGAGAAAAGCAGAAGTGTGATTTTAACCTTTTTTTTATCCTCTTCTGACAGTGTTTTCAGACACTGCCGCTACCCACAGTGTGCGGGACCTGTGCCGAGAGGAGGAGGGGACCTCTGCAAAGTAAGCTGGGCTTTTTAAAGGCATTTCCCTTGTTTCGCTTTCCAAGAGCGGTGGAGGCGGTGACCCCGTGCTGGGAAGCACAGGGGCTCCTGTAGCCCCACGTTTTTCCTTCTCTACAGCCTTCTCCTGTTATGCTTCATTTCTTCTCAGTTTTAGTGACATAATGAAAGGCAGCAAGTGCTCTGGGGTGGGCTCCTGAGCCCCCTGCTTTCACGTACGCAGTTTATCTGTTGCACAAAGTGTTCATCTATGCACAGATCAAAGATCGTTCTGCAAAATGTTAATGAAACGAATAATGGTGTGTTGTTGGGGCTTGAAAAAGGAAATGAGGTTTAGCTTTGAAAAGGAGGTGCCTGATGGAAATATTTACACTATTCCTCAGGTTTTGGTTGTTCCTATTTTCCCTGGGGAACGTGGCAAATCTGGCGGCTGCTTCACTGGTTCTGTTGTTTTAATTAGTCATGAGTAAGGTGGGGGTTGTGATGGCGTTGGAGGGGGAGAGGATGTGACTGCAGTGATTCTGTTCCTGTTTCACGGCATAACATACGACATACTGCCATGAGTCTTGCAGGAAGCAGAAATTAACCTGCCTGTCCTGGCATGGAAAAATGTGGTGGTGGTGATGGGGGGTGATGGCTTGTGGGAGACCAGGCATTGAGGAGGTTTCGTTTTATGAATGTGTGTCAGAAGAGCTAGTGCCGAGGAGAGGGCAAGGCGTAAGTTGGTTAGCAAGGGGAATTAGAGGAGATGTGTGTGCCACAGGGTCTAATCTCTTAATGAGAATAATATCTCCCAGCTGCTCGTGGTGGGGCGAGCTCAGGGACAAGAATGGCGTTGCATGAAGAGCTCCCCTTTGCACCATGTGTCCTCTGCCTGCCTCATCCCCTGAGATTTGTCTGAAGGATGCTCGGGAGCCAGAATGGGAGCCTGTGATTGACAAGTACAAAACATCCGTGGGGCAGGAGTGAGGATGTGGGGGTGGGGATGAGTTTGTGTCAGTTAAGGGCTAGTCACCGAGGTGCGCCCCACCAGGTTGTTTCCTTCACCCCCAGAGCCCATTAATAGGCTCTGCTCCCTTGATTACTTTGTGCATGTGCGGAGTGGTAATGAGGGCTGGCTGGGCTCAAGCCATCAGTTCTAGGTCAGTGGTTGTGTGCTGGGGATTTGGGACTGGGCAGGGGGAGGGGAGCTGGAGATGGATGCCTGCCTCCGAAAAGAAATGTAGAGCCTGTGTTACACAGCCCTGCCTGCCCCCATGGGGGTAAAGGCTGCCTGCACCCCTGGGGTGCTGTGCTGCCTGTGTCTGTGAAGTGCCCCAAGGGCCATGTTGTGCCTTGTTGCCCCAGGTGTGGTCTGTGCCTCATTGCCTGTTTGAGATGTGCTCTCCTGAGAGGTTAACATTGCAATATTAGATCCATCAAGGAGGCAAAAGAAATAACTGAGTTATTGAAAATGAAAGACTTTTCTGCCGTCTTGCCTGGTATCCTTTGCCTCTCACAGAGCTGCTTTCCTCTCCCCCTGGGAGCAGAGGGGGTGTACTACATATAGCATTGACTTGTCATCATTTCTGATGTTTAATGTCTGATCCTTCCCTAAATGCAGGCAGGTGAGGCTGGGCAGTGAAAAGCAGCATGGACCTGGATGTACTGAACATGTTTGTTATTGCCAGTGGCACCCTGGCCATCCCCATCCTGGCCTTTGTGGCCTCATTCCTTCTCTGGCCCTCAGCGCTTATCCGCATCTACTACTGGTGAGTTCTTAGCCTGGCTGCTCTCATTTCAGCCCGGGGGTGGAATTACTGCTGCTCCCCAGCCGGTCCCGCACGCACGCAGGCTCATGGGGCTTATTGCAGAGAGCCATGGGCAGTGAGGCGCTGTGGACAGAGAGGGGTGTTCCTGCCCATGTTGGCGACTGCAGTGGGTGAGATGGTGTTTTCCAGGGGCTGTGTGGAGCTTTGAGCATCTCTGGGAGAAGAAAAGGGTGTTTTCTTCTTGCATTTTTGTTGCTGAGGTTTATGAGTGCAGGCTTAGCTGGGCTGCTGGCATCTTGCTGTCCTGCAGCAGGGCTCCTGGGCTGGCAGCTGCTGCAGTGCCAGCTCCTGGGATGTCACTGAGCTTTCCTGAGTTGTTTTCCCCAAGGACAGGGCTGTGGGTGGGAGAAGCATCGACACTGCTGCAAGCCCCCAGGCTGGTGACCTCCCACCTCATCAATGCTGCTGTCATCAAGGGTGTCCTTGGCTCTGCCTCGGGTCCCTGGGCTCATGTGCTGCCTCCTGGTTAACAGCCTGCTCTGCTGGCAGGACTTTTCCCTTGCTAACAGATACAGATAAGGCTTTCCTCATTTTCTTCCTCTCTTCTGGGCTGCAGCAGCAGAGAAGATGGAGTGATGCTTTTCCTTACCCCCTTGCATCTCATCCTTCCTGATACCTGGAGGCAGGCACTACATCCTCCATCCTTCCATACTCTTCCGTCCCTGGAAATCAGTGATAAGCATGTTGGCAGCTTTCCTATCTGGATTTGTTGCAGGAGAAAGCTGGAATAGCACTCCCTTCTGAAGCTGGGGCAGTGTCTCATCGCCCGGCGCAGGCAGCAGCAGGCAGCATGGCAGGCTGCCCTCACGTGCTGCTGGCAGATGGTGGTTCCTGCAGTTCTGCTCACGGGGTGTTTCCAAATCAAAGTGACCTCCTGTGAGAGGAGGACATTAGCCCACCCCTGCGCTCATGCAGCAGCGTGATGAAACCAGCTTGATGTATCCTCATATCAGTGGCACATTTATTAGCAACCATTTAATCACAGCATCTGGAGGCTTGAAAGAGGAGGGAGGATGGGATGGAAACACCAGTGATTAGATTGACACAGGGGAGAGTTTCTTCCCGTTGTGTGTTGCCTGGGGAGGCCAAACATTGTTCTACAAAGGAGAGCAGGGTCCTGCCAGGGACATCTGGGCTGCTGCCCAGGGCAGGTCTAGATGGTACTGGGTTTGTCAGAGGGTGTTTTTGTTTCCCTTTGGAGAAAGAAGTGGTCAGTTGAAGCCAGGGAGGACCCTGGTGGGTTGGTGAACCTGATGGGTTCAGAGGATCACCAAAGAAATGCTGCTGCACCAGAGCAGAGCCTTCGGAGGTCTGCAGGCAGGGGTGGCAGGACAGGGAGAAGGAGGTGCAAAGGGCTGAGTTTTGAGGATCTGGGTTGAAAGGGGGGTGAGGAAGACCCTGTTGCCTCATCCTTTAGGGTTGCAAATTGGGGGCGGAATGTAAATGCGCCGTGGGTAGGTGGGTCTGTGTTTGACTGAGGGAGGGAGTATGTGAGTGGAGATCAGCAGGGAAATTTTCTTTTGAAGGGTAAGGTCCCTCATCTCTCTTTCTTCCAGCATTTCTGGAAGGATCAGCTTCTTGCAGGAATAACTGCGATGTTGTGCGTGCCACGGGCTCCTCTTTTCTTCGGTCGTTGGAAAAATAAGAGTGGGCTTGCCCTTCACTCTTCCTTTCCTATTTGCTTCTTTCTGCGTCACCTTTGTTGGGGGGAAAGTTGTGTTTCCCCATCGGCAGAGGCAGCATTCCGTGCTGCTCCCCCTTTCAGCCCCTTCCAGCTTTTCCGCATCGCTCCTGGCAGTCGCTGGGGGTCCCTGGGGTCACTTCTCACACCACTCACCGCCCCTGTTCTCCTCCCTGCTGCTGCTCTGTGTGTCCCCAGCCTGCTCCGGCAAGGGTCAGGCTGGGCTCTGTCACTGGTGGCCTCGCTCTCTCCCCTGCTGGTAATGCGCCTCCGTGACGTCCGGGCTGACCCCGGCCCCGAGCCTGCCTGCACTGCTGCCAGGGGTTAATCGGTTGAGCCGCTGCTGCTAAGCGTGTTAACACCTTGCGAGGGATCAGTTCAGCTTTGCACAGATTATTTTGCCTTCTGCTGAATTGATCCATCAGGATCAGTTGCTAAAAATGTTATCATCTTGCCCATCGGCAGTTTACACCGGTGCCTTTGAGGCGAGGGCTCTTAAGACACTTATTAGGGAGAAATTCACCTCTCCTTGTAGGACCAGCACAGAGCTGAGATGCTGCTTAAGTCCCACTAACTCCCTCTAAAAAGAGATTATGCTAAAAGAGGATTGCACTATGCATAAGCTTTGAGTGGGCAGAGAGCTAGGACAGCCCAGCAGCATTGGTGACCTTGCTCTTGCGTCTCAAATAAATACTGGTATCACATATAAAAGTATTTGCCAGTATCTTGCCCATCAGGAGCAGCCCAGCAGTTGTCTTGAAAAGGTTTACATCTGAGCACAGGGGAAATGCAGAGGAGGTGCACCTGTTTGTCTGTCTTGGACGCACATACACATCATGTGTCCAAAGTGTCACCAGTAATCTCTGTCCGTGCCCCTCTGGGCGGCAGTTTCACTGCATCCTCTTCAAGCAGGCTGCAAGCACGCACTGCAGGAGCCATCTGCCTCTGCTTCCAGAGGAGCAGCCTGGGCTTCCCTGCGGTTAACCCAGGAGTGTTTGACCCTGTGTAAGGATGGTCCCTCTGGTCCAGTGTGTGTATGAATACATTTGGAAGACTGTCTAGTGGGTATTTGGGAGCTGGGTCTCTATGTTATCCCTGGGTAACGCAGTTGTTTTGGCTGGGATTCAGTATACTTGTCTATGGGGTGATGTTCTGCCATTGATGTGGGACTGTCCAAATAAACCTCTGACACATCCACCTTACCTACCTAGAGCAAGTGTCTCCCTTGGCCTGCCCATCCTGCACACTGCCTCTCTCCTCATATCAACCTTCGGGCGTTTGCAGTTTCAGGTTGCTGTTTTGGCCCATTTCCACTGCCAAATTGGTTGGTTAGGGTCTTTTTATAAGTTTTAAACAAACAAGAGTGTCTCCACAGGCCACCTGCAGTGCAGCCATGAGTAGCCAGCTGCCAGTACTGCACCTGTAAGGGACACATGTAATCCAGGGACCAGATGCTCAGGATTAGCCCCAGTTAGTTGCAGACAGTCCTATGACATGAGCACAACCTAGCTGGCTTTAGCAAACTAGCAAGTCTGAAGGCTGAGTTTGAGCTTGTCACCTGGTTTGTATTGTCAGTGCATCCTAGTCTTGCCTCACTTACTGGTACTGTTCTCTCTTTGTTTCCAGGTACTGGCGCCGAGCCTTGGGTATGCAAGTTAGATATGCAAACTACGATGACTATCAGTTCTGTTATTCCTATAGAGGGAGACCTGGATACAGACCATCCATCCTGATGCTGCATGGGTTCTCAGCCCATAAAGACATGTGGCTGTCCATAGTCAAGGTGGGATTCCATTTCTACCATGTTGCTACTCAGTGAAAATTGATGGTCCTGAGCTTGGGGGATGTGGGCACCCAATGGTTGTGTGTATGGGATGTGACGGTAGCTGTAACACGCTGGAAACCCTGTTCTTATCTGTGTGCTCATTGCTTGTTGAATCCCTGTCATCCCTGCGACATGTAGAGCTGCAGGGGCAGAGCAGTATGTACCTGCCTCCTCCATGGGAAGCAAGTCTTGGCTGTGGATTCTTATCACGTCATCCTTGGTGCATCAGCTGATTTACTCTGGTGCACAAGTAACCGGGGGCTGCTAGGAGGAAGGTGACTCCCTGCTCCTGCCCGTGGTCACCAGTTCCCATCCCTGGGCTTCGCAGCAGTTTTCCTGCACCATAACCACCCCTGGTTTGTTTCTGCAGTTCCTGCCAAAGAACCTGCACTTGGTGTGTGTTGACATGCCTGGGCATGAGGGCACGACCCGCTCGGCCTTGGATGACTACTCCATTAGTGGACAAGCTAAGAGAATACACCAGGTAAAGCCCCAGCATTGCATTGCCTCTACGGATGGATGCAGGGACGTGAGGGTTGTAGGGACATGAGGGATGCTGCCTCATGCAGCCAGCTCCTTTCCTTCCCAGGCAGCCTCAGACCTTTGCGTTGCATTTCTCGAATGACCCCATGCTTGCTCTCCCCTAACAATGCTCCTTCTGCTCCCCCGCCAGTTTGTGGAATGCATCAACCTGAACAAAAGGCCCTTTCATCTGGTTGGCACATCCATGGGGGGAAACGTTGCTGGTGTCTATGCTGCTCAGTACCCAGAGGACATTTGCAGCCTGACCCTCATCTGTCCTGCAGGTGGGCAATGCAGACGGGCAGAGGGCACACAGGAGCCGGTGTGAAAGTCCAGAGCAGTGGTGGAGGCACATGAGGCTTTTAGACTTTTGAACTAATTTGTATTTACAGTATGCAGATCTCTGCAGGGCACATGAGGAAATCCCAGCCTTGTCCTGGCTGCACTTCTCCAGGACTTTGGAGTTTGCCCCACTGTGCCTGTGTAAGACTAGAGCTGGGACTAGGGCAAATGGCACAAATCCTGCTCTGAGGAAAACTGCCTTTTCCCTTTGATGGCAGGCATTTTACATGGCATGTCTGCAGCCTCTCAGGTCTGGAGGGGGAGCCTGGGCAGCCTCCCCAGTCTGGCCTCTTGGGAGCCCTGGTGTGCTGGAAGGCTGGGACTTCAGGAGCCAGGGAGCTCTGTCCTCCCACGTTTGGGTGCTCTGAGTGGGAGGAGTGCTTGGAAGCTGGGTATGGGTCATGGCCCTGTGCCCGTGCAGCACCTCTCCATCCCCGCCATCCCCTTGGCCAGGGGCTTGGGAAAGCCTGGGCATGACATGATACACGAGGCATGGGGAGCTTCTCTCCTGGGAAGGGCTTTGCTGCGTCCCGGTTGTCATGGCAGCTCCTTCCCCCTCCCACACAAGGAAAGTGGCTCCAGATAAGACATAAGTAATGAAGCACAGTGAATGTTACCTAGCTACCAGGCTCTGGGGGTGGCAAGGTGGGGGTGGCTCCTCTCTGGAGAGGGGTTGGCTGCCTCCTTGGGTCTTTCTGGATGTAAAACCCTGTGTGGGGGCTGCTGTTTGGAGTTAAGCTGCTGGGGGATTTTCCCCACTATGATGCCTACAGAAGGGGCATCTGAAGTTTTCTGTCTGGGTCTGCACTGTGGCAGGCTGGGTATGGGCATTACTGTTTGCATCTGCTGCCTGCATAAAAAATAAGTGCTATGGGTCTTGCCAAAGCATTCTCGAATGTCTGCAGGGAATATACCTCGTGTTGGGTCAGGGGGCTTGGCGGTGTCAAGCCCTGGAGCATCTCTGGGTGGACATTGAGGTGCTCTATGTACAGGTTGTTTTCCTTCCCCTCTTTTTCATAGTTATGTATTTTTTAATGAGTGACAGGCAGCAGGCCAGAGGCAGGGATGAGGGAGGCTGGTACAGTGATGCTCTGCCTCTGTGGGTCTCATACGGGTTTTAGCTCATGCCCCTTTCCTCCTTCAACTCAGGTCTGCCGAGTACCACCGACAGCAAGTTCATTAAGCAGCTCCGGGAGCTGCAGGAGTCCGAACGCATCGACAGGATCCCTTTAATTCCCTCGACACCCGAGGAGATGGCGGACATGCTGAAGCTGTGCTCCTATGTGCGCTTCAAGGTGCCGCAGCAGGTGAGGAGCCCAGGCTGGCGGCAGCGCCTGGGAGACGGGGGCTCAGAGGTGGAGAGGGATTTGCTTCTCCTGCAACCTGCACGGTGGGAGGTGAGGTGGTGCCGGGAGTGGAGCCAGCGCTGCCATTCCCGTCGCCAGGCGGGACACCCCTGGCATCACTTCCGTTGCTTTCCCTTCAATCTCACTTTTCCCAGCGCCCACTGAAATTCCTCCTCCCCCGAGGTCTTTGGCAGCGAGCTGCAATGTCAAAGGGTTTTTTAAGGAAACATGGCTGGCAGGAAGCATTAAATAACTGAAGCGGCTGTTGTCCCGTTGGAGGGGGATTGTTTGTGGCTCTTTTAGCAAAAGTGATGACAGTGTTATTCTTCTGTTGCCAGGGAAGAGGAACTTGGTGAGGAGCTGGCCATTAAGCTGGTTTTCCTTAGGAAGTCTGGGATGAGTAGATTGGAGAGTAAGAAAAAAACATAAGGGAACGCCCTTCTGGTAAAAGAATAAGAGAAGCAAGAAAAGCAGGGTCATGGCCGAGGTGTCCTGCTGGCTGTGGGTAGCCGGCCTGGGGGAGAAACTCAGGTCTGCATCATAAAAGGCAAAAATACTTGTTGCTGAAATACATGTTACTTAAGTGCAGTTGTGAGAGCCAGATGTGAACAGGAGGATGCTTGCGCTGGGGCCAGGCTGTGCAGGGCATGTCGGGGCAGTGGGGGAATGGTCCCAGCTGCCTGCCATGCTCTTGGATGCTCTTGGGAACGCTCAGCCCCACATGGGTTCCCCCTCAGCAGCTCTCCTCTGCTCCCCTGCAGATTCTCCAGGGCCTCGTTGATGTGCGCATCCCACACAATGACTTCTACCGGAAACGTAAGTGAGTGGCGCAGACTCTCACCCGGCTTTCCAGCCAGACCCCAGGGTGTGGGGACAGGCTGCCCCTGGCCCCATGTCCCCAGCACACCTCTGCTGCCTTGCGGAGGGTGGGAGGGGGCAACATCAATAACAGGTCTGGGGATGTGCCTTGGTCGCTGGTAGCAGTGCACTGCCACCCCCATGGGCAGCGGGGTGGCAGCTTCACCCTCACCCTCCCAGCTGGGTAAATCAGTGCTAATGCCTGCAAGGAGATGGGCTTGAGAGAGGGTCCTTCCACAGCGGGGCTTGGTGGTTATGCAAGGACAGCCCTCTGGGAATCTGCACATCATCCCTCCCTGGGTTTCCCACTGAGGGGACACTAGCAGGGCTGACCCAGAGGGACCCTGTATAAAGGGAAGGCAGAGCATCACCCTGGTCAGACTGACAGTCCTCTTGTCCCCTCTAGTGTTTTTAGAAATCGTGAATGAGAAGTCCAGGCACTCTCTGCATGAGAACATGAGCAAGATCAAAGTGCCAACGCAGGTCATATGGGGAAGGCAGGACCAGGTATGCAGCCCCTTTCTCTTCACCCAGAGCACCATGTCTCCATCTCTGCCCATGCCCACCCACAGGGACACAGTTTGGCACATATGTGTGTCCCGTCCCTGTAGCCCATGCAAAGGGCTCTGGAAATACAAATGTGTATGCATTTGCCATGACTCATTTGCACTGAGCTGGCAATCAAAAAACATCTAAGAGTTCCCGGCTGCATGAGGAGTCCGACACCATGCAGCCTCCCTGCCCTGTCCCTCGGCGTGGGTACCCTGGGATGGAGCTGGCATCACAAGGACCGTGTCTGCATCCCTGCTCAGTATCTCACTTGAGCTTGCAGAGACAGCTCCGATGGGGTTTCAATGGTGTCCAGCAAAACCCAGCTCTTATAGGACTGACTGTTTTCCCCTGCCATCCAGGTCCTGGATGTATCTGGTGCCAATGTTCTGTCGAGCGCTATCCCAGACTGCCATGTGTACATCCTGGAGAACTGCGGGCACTCGGTGGTGGTGGAGCGGCCCCGCAAGACGGCCAACCTCATCCTGGAGTTCCTGGCGCTGCTACACAGCATGGACAACAACAAGAAGCAGGCATGAGCGTGGCAGGGAGCCAAGCACCCACGCTGGGTCTTTTAAATTGTCAAGTACTGCAGCTTTGATAAGTTCTCAGGGATCTTGTATGAATTGGGTTGAATGTGCCAAAGTCCCTGAGGAAGGCAGAATCAGAACCACTGATACCTAAACCTATAGCACCACCAGCACAGCGACCTAGGGGTCACTGAGCAACCTCCATAGATACAGGAATGGAAGCAGAATCTCTCCCTTTTCTACTTAGAGATAAAATAGAAACGAGCTGAAATCACCAAGCGCTAGCCATCCCGTGTGCTGAAGCTCCTTACGCAGCGGCCCATCTTACCCAACTTACCAGCTCGTACTTGTTAATGACTTTTACCTAAACTATATACGTGTAGGAAGGAGGAAGAGTCCTGGACCGAGACTTACAATATTTCTACTACTTAGAGTCCCGTCACATTGCATGCTGCTGTGCTGTAAGAGAACCCCAGTGCCCCAGGCGTCTGCTCGAGTGCTCTTTGTGTAGCTCCTTAACTCGTGATTTATGCAGAAAATGAGAAAGCTTCATGCGTAGGAGTCCGATGACTGTATGTGCAAAATGTTTACACTTTGAGTGGGTTTTCTAAATCCCTGAACAGCTCCTGTGTATATGTAATGCCTTAACGTTGCCCAGGGTGTGGCGTCCATGCACAGTCTGCCTTGCCCATGGGATGGTTCCTCCTGAGGGTGAACACAGAGAGTCAAAACTTGGGATGGAGGCAGTAGCATGTGAACCAGAGGGATGGAAACAACCCGGGGCAATTCGGCCCCTGAGCCTGAGTCAGCAATAAGCCTGTGGGCAGGGTGTGAGTCAGCAAACTCGGGCAAACTCTTGTCTCAGCTCTTTTATCGCATCGTGCTGCTGAACACGTTGATGTAAATAGCGACTTTCTTAATGAATTCCGTGAATTCTGCAAATGCCAGGGGCACCGAAACCAGGCGTGAGGGCTGGAGCAGGCTGTGTGCGTGGACAGTGCCGGGATGCGGGCTCCCGGGCTCGCTGGGTGGGGAGGAGGGGGCTGCTCACCTGCCTGCGAGGCTTTGGGCAACAGCGTGGGGAGGTCCGGTGTGCTTGTGTGTCCTCTGGATGGTTGTAACTCCTGAGTGAGTGAAGGTAGGTGGAAACGGGAGGTGCAGACAAGATACACTTTGCAGCCTGCAAGGAGACAGAGCCTGCATCTCCCTGGGTGCGGACGCTCACCAGGGGGAGAGGGCTGGTCCTGGTCTTGGGCAGGACTCAGGCTGTTGGAGGGATGGAGGTGCATGGATCTCTTGAAGGCAAATCAGCAGATGGCATCACCCCCAGCGCTCCTCGGGGCTGACACCCCTAGACTAGAGCCCCTCAGAGCGGGTGCATGGGCTTGCGGTGCTGACAGCCGTCCTCGTGACATCTCTCTGAGGTCCCCAATCTGTACAGATACCTGAAACTCCCTGTCAGCTTCTCTGCTCTTTTCAAGAGAAGCAGCATTGTTCTTCTAGCAGATCAGAGGTTTGCTGTTCTTGCTTGGTTATTGTTTCTACTGCAGGAGTTGATCTTAAAAAAAAAAAAAAAATAAAAATAAAAATTGCTGATAGTTTTATGTGGTTGAAGCCAGAAAAAGTTGTTCGGTATCTCTGTGGTTTCTCATATGCCACAGATTGCTGTGCGCAAAGGATTTATATGGCTATTAAAATTTAGTGATTGAAGAAGTCTGCTATGCAATGATTATTTTTTCCTTTGAGGAATGGATTTAAGGTGAAAGAGAGTAGATTTAAATTATATGTTAGGAAAAGGTTCTTCCCTGTGAGGGTGCTGAGGCCCTGGCACAGGGTGCCCAGGGAAGCTGTGGCTGCCCCATCCCCGGCAGTGTTCAAGGCCAGGCAGGATGGGGCTTGGAGCAACCTGCTCTAGAAGAGGTCCCTGCCCGTGGCAGGGGCTGGAACTGTGTGAGCTTTAAGGTACCTTCCAGCCCAAACAGTTCTGTGATTCTATGAATAAGGGGGCTGTGGTGTGGCACGATGGACAGCACAGGGGACTGGCTCTGCTGCTTCTTTCCTCCCCACATTTCTGGGAGGTGAAGGTTTTGCCTTGATCAGTGGTGAACAGACAGTGAAGAGCAGGAATCCTCGAGGCTCATCTCTTCACACACAGTATAAATTTTGCTTTTTGTCCTTTTATTAAGAGGAGGTGTCTCTAAACACTCAAGAAGCAAGATAGCATGGCTGCCACTTATCCTGGCTGAGCTCATGCCAACCCAAGCTGACCCCGTAGCATCAGCTGAGCCCACTGATGAGAGGTGGAGAGACCCAGTAACACTGGCAGCTGTTCCCAGTAACCCTCATTTCCTTCTGGAGCCATAGAAGCTCACACTCTGCAGAGGTTGCTTTCTTAGCACTGAGCCTTGTAAAGAGCCTCAGCAGTGGCCCAGGTAGGGCTGTGTTCTTGGGCTGTGTGGGGGGCTTAGGAAGGGGCAGAAGGTGCTGCTGCTCCTCCAGGTACTTTTGGGGGTCCTGTAGGCAGAACTGGGGGAGCCAAAAGGGGAAACCATTGGGTCCCAGTCTTTGGTAGCCTGGGCACTGGAACCTGCACATAGCCTGAGCATCCTGGCATGGCAAGAGGGAGAGGTTTGCCTTTTGTTTCGTTGTTTGGTGTTTAAGTGTTGTTTTCCTTGTTGTTACATGAATAAACTGCATCAGTACTGAGGATGGGCTGGGTTGCAAGGCTCATGGATGAAGATACATGTATGAAAGCTCAGTATGGAGTCAGCCTTTGGCTGTCATGGGTCTTGCCAAGAGTGATTCACTGTATCCTGAGAAAAGGGTGCAAAACACAACAGGGCTGGCTTGCTGATGAACTTGACGATGCGGCTTGCTGATGAACTTGACGATGCCTTGGGGCAAACTGTTTTACTGCTGAGAATCCAGGTCCATGGTGGTGCCCATTGCCCCACTCCTGGGGTGTCAGTGGGAGCAGGAGGGCAGAGCTGGTGGCAGCAGCGCCTGGCACTTGGTATGTGCTCCAGCTACTGCTGAAGAGGAAAAAACGATGCCCTCAAAAGGTGGGCAAAATCACTTCATGCTTCTGCTTTCAACCTGCCTTTCAAGCTTCCAGGCTCCAATCTCTGTTTTATTCAGACTTCCTTCTGAAGGGCTGCTTCTACAGCCATTGAACAAGTAAGTACGCTGATGAAATGTAACTATGTGAAAGCCGCCTTATCTCCTGCCTGCATAGAAACCTGAATGAAAAAGCTGAAGCAAGATGAAGGTACAAAGACAAATCAACAGTGCTTGATTTGTCTTCAGTTTTATTTTAAAATGAAATTATAACTGATTTCACAACTCTGAAGAATTACGTGAACCTGAGTAGTTTGCCCTGACAAACACTGGAACAGATTACCTTTAAAGGAAAAATGCAAGATCAACAACCAAAAGAAAGGGCAATATCAATCACAGGCTGATATGTAGGATATTTTCTTACCTCTTTTCCTTAGAAAATATAGTAATAATTCTGAATAACATTTCTTACAGCCTAAATGTGTATATGTAATCATTATACACTATATAATTAAACCTATATAGTATATTATTTTTATTATATACAATGTATTTATATATACTTATATTTTTATATATAAATATATTAATATGTATATAATTATATATATAAAATTATAGAATTATAGAATAGTTAGGGTTGGAAAGGACCTTAAGATCATCCAGTTCCAACCCCCCTGCCATGGGCAGGGACACCT
>JANRGW010024467.1:0-13700 GCA_024733675.1 Psilopsiagon aymara
ACAGGGGAAGTTTAGATTGGATATGAGGAAAAAATTCTTTACTGTGAGGGTGGTGAGGCACTGGAATGGGTTGCCCAAGGAAGTTGTGAATGCTCCATTGCTGGCGGTGTGCAAGGCCAAGTTGGTCAGAGCCTTGGATGGCCTGGTTTAGTGTGAGGTGTCCCTGCCCATGGCAGGGGTATTGGAACTAGATGATCTTAAGGTCCTTTCCAACTCTGGCTATTCTATGATTCTATATCATTCTCTAAGCTTTTGAGAAAACATTACTGGCTAGTATTTATGTCTTTGATCATATTATATTGTCCATACTGAGTTCAGGGTCCTCAAGAAATTGTGAATGTAATGCTTCATATGGTACATTTTTTGGGCAATTTAGCTATCAGAGAAGAAAACATCTGAAACAAAACAGAGATTTGCTGTAGCAAGTTGAATGTCAATATAATTACAGTCAAGCTGTCTTCCCAGCAAGGTTCTCAATGGGAAAAGCATTTATAAAAGGGGTGCCATAGGCAAAATTCTCATTAATGAGGTTAATTCAGTTCATTTGCTGAAATTTAAATTTTGTGTAATATTCAGATTAACTCAAACAAATGTTAATACAGAAAGCAAAATGCAATAGAGTCAATATTAGTTTCATTTTGATGGAATAAATATCACAAATATTGGAAAATTAAACTGGCAATCCTTGCCTTTCAATGTATTTTTTTTAAGTAAAGTAATACGCTGAAGGACTCCATTGCCTCTGTAAAAGTCTGCTATAATTTTTAAAGTAAAGCATGCAATTTGCCACGTCATTTTTGCTTTTGTAAATTTGCATATATTCAGTAATATCCTGACATGTCTCAGCTAAAATTATAGCCATATTGCTGTCAAACTGAAAGAAATTAGGCATGTTAGAAATTGGAAATGCTGCCCACCCCAGTTCTCTTTTCTTCCTAATGGGATTCAGCTGAAGCTTTCAGTGTGGATGAAATGGCGTGTGAGGCAGACAGCAGATATGAGCAGAACTTGTTCTACTTTTACTTTCTGCATGAGGACAATGGGCCTGATTTTAGGCTGAGAATCTGGAAAAGACTCTGTCATTTGGCGTTTTGCAGTTTGTCCTGTGGGGCACTGGGGAATTAAATGTACTTCCCCTCTAGGCTAGATGTATTTTAGAGGATGACTGACATCTGGTGTTGAGGGAATGGACACTTGGTTTTCCATGGTGATAGTAAGCTGTTCCAGCTGGAAAGGGTGTTAGGTCGGATGGCAAGGAGCAGCAGAGATGAATTCCAAGGCAAGCTGATCATTTTACAGCTGAGTGAGCAGTGTGTACTGTGCTGGACAGTTTGGGGTCTTTTCTAGGAACATTAGGAATAATTTAAATGCTTTGAATGATGAATACCTTAAAATATCCATGGGGTATGGACTTGAAAGAATATTTAGTGAGTAATAATTATTGATGCCATACATCATGGCCTAAGGCTTTAGAGTAAGTCTGAGCTTTCTAGAGGGTAATACTGTGATGCACGTTTGCTAATTAGAATTCCTTGTCATGAATCTTCATTAAGAAGAAACTCAGGAGTTATTTTCCTTCAACACCAGGCAGCATACATCACATCATCAATGTGAAATATCAGATGTCAGTCAACAGTTATTAAGTATAGGCTATAATCATATTGCATCTCATGTCAAACAGCAGGTTTGCTTTGAAGGGTTATAGGCATTGTACAGCAGATGGTGTAGACAAAAACATGTCCTAACTGCCCTTATAGCAACTAATATGTACTAAGCCACCCTGTTAACAGGCTTACAATTGGTATTCTGTTCTGTTCCATTACTTTTGTGCATTTAAGTCAGCCTTTTTCTGAAAATATGAATTTTGTTACCATCTTAAATATATTCAGTTTCCCCTCAAAGATGAGCAAAACATCTCTGGAGACTTCTCAAGTCTGACTCATTATTGCATTTCTTTAATACCAAAGTGCAGGCAGGTTAGACTTGCCTCTAAACTATCAATTCAAGGGTCAGGAAACGTCTTTCTTAAACTTCAGAAAGGTGCTTTTGTTATTATCGTAATATCCAGTTACAAAATGTGATACTACGGAAATCAAATAACCCACTTTATTGTATATGCACATTGAAAATGTATGCAGGATTGTATAGAGACATTTGAAAATGTGCCATATAATAACCAAATAGCCTGAATACCAGACAAGGAAAAACGTAATAGTGATTCCAAAACAATGACCAAAATTAATTGTTATAAGCAACACCAAAGAATTGCAGAGTAGGGAAGACTCTAGATGGAGATACAGTTTTTTAAATGAATATGAAAGTGTAACTTAACCGTAATTATGACACAAAAATTGGAAGGAGAGCAATACAAGTGAAAAGACTGAAACACTCTAAGTGTCTAAGAAACACATGAAAAGTAGGTTACTTTCAACACATTGTAGAAATGGTATTTGGAAGTAAAAAAAAGAATTCATCTAAAAGTTGAGGATGTGTTTTAAGACACTGTCCTGGTCTTTCTCTTCAAGGTAGTGGAGACAAGTATAGGAGCCTTCAGAAAATTCACAGAATATAAACAGTAAATAATGAAACATAAACATCTGAAAAAAACCCCCATATTTCATCCATGCCAGGTCTTCCAGTATAACTTTTGACTAAATATTTTAATGATATGTTGACAAGCAAGCCTTCATGTGCTTTTTGAATCTTCTTCCTCTAATTTCTATTTTCTAATTATTGTAATTATAGCTAATATGTACACTAGTGTAATTCTAAAACTGTTTTTGATGTGCATTTATTTCATTGCATTTCTTATATTTTATACTTCTCTAAAATTCACAGTTGTGGAATTAGCATTGATTTGCATTACTATGGACAACTGAATCAGAACCAATGTCGAATTCTTCTCCTTGTGTGTGAGAAATGACTACTGTTCTTAATGGGTCTAACACCTGCTATCTCTAACCTGAGGGTAAAGGAATAAGTAAATGAACTTGATTTAATTTCTTAGGAAATATTAATGCAGAAGTTGAGAAGGATGCCTGCTGTGACTTTCATTTTCTGATTTAAACTTAATAAGACAGTATATTGGTAATAGGTTACTTAGCATACAGGAAGGATAAACAGCAATAATATGCTCAGGACCCCATTTCAGTCCAGTGTGGGACTGCCAGTCCCTGCATTCAGACCCCAGCAATGTTGGTTCCAGGCTTGTCCCTGTTCCCATCTCTTTTTGCTCCTGGCTGGAGCACCTGGATGTTCCCTGGTCCTGTTCCATCATTTACTGTGTTGGAGGCTGTCAATGGACCTTGTTACAAGTCCAATGGGACTGTGCCCCATGGGAGAGGCAAGGCCAGTGCTGGGTCCCCAGCTTACTGGCCCTGGGGTTGCTGCTGGGTCATACTGCTCCCCAACACAATACATCCCTGACAGGCAGCCCCAGCTTGTACTGCTGCCAAGGTTTCTTCCTTCCCAGATGCAGGACTTTGCATTTGTCCTCACTGAATTTCATAAGACTGTTGGCCCACTCCTCCAACCTGGCTAGGCCTCTCTGAATGGCAGCCTTGCCATTTTGCTTCAAAAAATATGTATGCAAAATATACACATATATACATAAATGCATCTCTGCCCTACATTTTAGAGTATCAAAATGGTTTAAGTATCTGTCACCCTTCATGACTATATATGCTTCTACAAGAATTACAGTGTTAATGAAATTCTGTACAATAACTGTTCTGTCTACTGTGCTTGACATGCAGAAAATAACTCTCCTAATTCCCAAGTGAATAATCACCTCTCCCTGAATTCTCACTTCTCAAAATGAGAACTAAAAATTACTACACTCTTTCATTGGCTCAGGTTTTCTTAAAGCAGAATAAACAAGCAGTTGTAATTTGCTTATATTTGTAGATCTCTTGTAGGTATAATAAATTATTATGGCTATATTTAGTTTCAACCTTTGGTTAAAGACCTTGTGCATGTGTACTTCATAACGACTTTGCTGCATAATTTTTACAGTATGCTGTTCTACTTGGAAAACGGTATGAGACTCCTATGGCAAGAGATGATTTGCAGTGATACCATATAAATCTTATTTAGCCTTTCTGGATGCAGCTGAAGCCTTATTTTTAGAAAGATCATATTCTGGGCAAAGAGAGTTATTTGACTTTTTATAATCTTTCTAGCTATCCAGGAAAATCAGGTCAAAATCATACACAGTTGATTTCACTTACCTTAAGATTTGCTTATTTCTTTCTTGTAATATGAAGGGTTTTTTTTTTTTCTACTCTTTGTGGATATCTGGAATTTCAACATTATATTTGCTTTTTTGCTGGATTGCAAATGAAACTTTTCTAAATAGTTGTAAAAACTAGTGAATTTTTCACAAAATAAATATGGTTAGGCTGTGTCTTGATGATGCAAAAGTTTCAGGATTAATTTCTTATTACAAATAAAACCCAAAAAAGACTGAAAAAGCCACAGAGGCTAATGCTTTTCTTCTGAGTATATTGGATACCTAAGTTATTAATAGGGAACCTCAGTTAAGTTCCTGAAATTAGACTTGATGAATTGGATGTTTCCTATCTACAGAATACTTAATTGCATGATATGAAACAGTTGCATAATATGTGATAAATGACACTGACTCTGCTAAAAGCACTTTCCTGTTATGAGACCTAAGTCCAGATCCTTCTTTTGAATTCAGTTGATTTGAACTCTGTGAATTCTAGGTAAGAGCCCTATGCAGTTTCTGATTGCTTGTCTCTCCAGAAACTACATTTTGGCTATGAGGTGTGTTAAGAAATATGTGAAAAAATTATTATGTTACCACACATTTGTTCCAGGTGAAAATTTATTGCCCAATTAGCAAATGCACACTATTTTTTTTTTTTTTATTAGTATAAGCCACTAATCAGCTAAGTTGTGAGAGAGCATGAAAGCACCTGTGAAAAAGACAGCTTTCTGCTCAAAAAGCAGCAGAGAAGGTGCTAAGAAGAGAGTATTATCCATTTTTTTTACAGGTAAGCAGTTGAGCAATAGAAAGCTCAATTTGGTGAGGCACTGGGATGGGTTGGTGAGGCACTGGAATGTGTTGCCCAAGGAAGTTGTGAATGCTCCGTCCCTGGCTGTGTTCAAGGCCAGGTTGGACAGAGCCTTGGGTGACATGGTTTAGTGGGAGGTGTCCCTGCAAATGGCAGGGGTTGGGGGGGAAGGGGGGGTTGGAACTAGATGATGTTAAGGTCCTTTCCAACCCTAACTATATGATTCTATGATCAGCCCATGCGAGAACCTAGCACTTGGTGTAGTGATTCTATATCCCACTATCCTGCAGCAACACCAAGGCTTTTCCTCATACTAACATTTGTTTAATTCTCATGCAACTGGCTTACTCTGAGCTTATCATCTAAAGATCAAAGAAATATATTCCAGCCCTATGAAAAACAGGATAACCTGTCCACTCAGCAAATTATGTGCAGGTGTATCTTTGTGGACATAAAATACAACAGGTAAAATAGAGGAATTATACCAGTTTTATGTCCATTCTCAGTTTCATTTTTTCAAATTCCTCTCTTCACGAAGGTGGGTTATGGGCATGATTTCACATTGGCATCTGATCCCACTCTGGTGTAAATATCTTTAGAAATAAAGGGAAAGGAAAAGCAAAAATAGAGAGGGAGAACAAAACCTGACAAAATGCTTTGAAGAGCATATCACCAAAGTTGTGTACAAGACATGTAGCATTTTGAATGGCTTCTCATTCCTCTTCAGAGGGTCTGTGAAAATTATCTAAGGTTTATGCATGCTGCTTCTGTATCTTGTGTAACAGTTTGAGAGACTTTATGATATGACAATTTAAAAGAAAGTATCTGTCTTCTTACAAACATTTTCCTCATTTCCCAACTGTCTTGTTATTTCTAGGGAACAGTCAGTAGTACATGAAACTGCATATAAATTCCTGTTCTTGCACTGGATAGCCTTGTTATGCTGAAAACAACATTCAAGTTTGAGGGATACGATGAAGCCAAGTGTTAGGTTTTTTTATTCATCCTTAAAAACAAATCTTTTAAAATTCAGTGATTCTGCAGTAATACAAATCACTTCAGTAATTGAAAGCTGAGTGTGGCAGCATTGCAAAGAATAGGTCAGGCATTTTCCAGTTAGGTGTGGGTTTTTTTCATATTTAATGGATGTATAGTGATGTCTAAAAGCTTCCAACTGCAAAGCTGACTATTCTCTTTCCAGTTTATTTTTGCCTGCAGATGTCTAGGACTTTCTGTGGGGACTTTGTAGTGTCACCTCTTTGCAGCCCAGGCACACTTGGCATTGAGATGATTCAAGGCTTTCTGAACATGAATCTTCTCTTTGTCCCATAGCAGCACAGCCTGTATGTGAGATTAGATTTTATGGATTAACGTGATTTCACTGTAAGCACTTGCATGAGATACCTAAATTAGAAAGTGACAGCAAGGGAGGTAGCAACTTGCAGACTGCAGCTGAAATCATAGGTGGATCAGATATCCAGAATTCAACTTTATTTTAAAAAGTGTATAATCCGAATATGTAAATATATATATACATATATAAAAACATCTGCACCAAAATTTTTTATGCCTCTACTCAAAATTTTGTATTTTCCTTTCTGAAAAATATACATTCCTCTCCCCCCAAATTTCCACTGAAACAACATTTCTAAATGTTAAACCTTTTCTTTCCAGTTCTGAACTTTAAGCAGGTACATTTTGAGGTTCTAGATTAAAGCATTTAGTCCCATTTAAAATAAATAAATAAATAAATAATAAAGTGGTACAGAGCTATGCCATCCTGTGTGGCCACAGAAGGGACAGATAGTACTTGTCACCAATTAAAGACAGCACTATCCTAAAGTGCAAGTGTGCAAGAGGATAGTGAGGACAGCTTCTGCTATTGTTTCCATATTGTTCCTTCTGCTTGCTGCTTTTTGGGTGGATCAGAAGTCCTAAATAATTTGCAGAAGGAGCCATCCTTCTCTTCCCCTAAGCAGCTGTAAGAAGAGCTTTAAAATGGCTTATGTTTCTGGTTGATTTTTCCCTGTTGTTGACGCCTTGGATGTTTGATTCAGATAATTTGTCCAAACTACAAAAGCACAGAACTGCAGACCATGGATACCGATTTTGATCTGTGGCTTCCAAAACTGAGGATTAATTTGGGCTTGTCTGTAACATAGCTAGCTAGCCTGGGAGGTCTAGAAATTCAACTATAAATCTTGAGAGTACAAACCATTTTCTGATATTTCCAGAATTTTGAGGTATGGCGAGGCCACAAATATCACGCAAATTGCCAGATTTCAGCATTTTGATCATTCCACTTCTTAACATAATTGAGAGGCATTAAAAACATAAGCATGATTATAAAACCTCAGTCTCTTAAATCATATTTTCTAGTCTTTGAGTATAATTCTACTCATCCACTGGAGGGGTAAAGAAGGTGTTTGCATTCAGCTGATGTTTAACACAAATGTATAAGCAAGCTTCCTCCAAGTTTAACCTGTGTGTTTAAGTTTTAGACAAAGTCATTCAAATTTTCTCTCCCAGGGCAGGTTCCCTTATTTTTGCTTCAGCAATGCAAAGCAGCTGCAAACCTAATTAAACATGAAAGTCAATTCAGATTCACAGTTCCTTTGCATAGATAGCATAGCTCAAAATATCTGGAAGTTAACAATGTACACCACCTTTCTGCTCTATGCTACTATTGTGCATTGATGATAGAGCCCCTGCTTAGACCTTGGAGAGAGAAGTATGAACTTCAAGCAAATGATGATTCCAAATAAAAAAAGAGGCTTAAATCCTTTTTCTTGAGAGCTTGGCCAAAGCACGTCTAAGAGGCCAACCTGTAATTTAAAAAATAAGGGAAACTCTTGAATGGGTCAGAAGAGCCCCTTTATAGTTTAAATACTATGTTGATTTGGATTTTGGCAGTCTTTGGGATTTCATTATCATTCAGTGCCAACTGATAGCCTGTGAGTTGAATCAGTATTTAACAGGCTTGTGGTCTCGTCCTTTTTTTTCCACTAGATCGTTGTGGGATTTCTGGTTCTCATTTGAACTTGTTTTTATACTTTTGCCAGTTGTTGAATATTTCCCCATCCTCCTTTGTCAATGGGATTTGATATATTTTATGTTTGCATTTTTTTTAATGAGTAACTCTTTTGTTCAGAAATTTTCCAACACTGTAAGCAGATTTCCTCACTGCTTTTAGTGTTTCTGAGATAGGGTGGTACATTGAAGAAAGATCTTTTAAATTAATTACAGGTCTCCATCTTTTTTTGTATAAATCTATTACTGGTGTTAGTCTTCATAGATTTTCCTCATTTCTTGGACAAATATACTTATTACACAAGCACTTAATGACAGATTCTTTACTTCTTCATGGGTTTCCTGTTTGGTTTACCCTATTCGTCTAAACCATGTAAACCAGAAAAATAGAGATGAATATTACTGAATATTCCTCCTGCAACATAGGTAAGCCATGCCGTATCCATATCTTAATATGTGTTGTGGTTTAACCCTGGGAGATAGCTCAGCCTCACAGCTACAGCCACTTACTCACTCCCCACCAATGGGACGGGGGAAGGAATAGGAAAAGTGAGAAAACTCACAGATTGTGAAAAAGATAGTTTAATAGGTAAAGCAAAAGCCACATGCACAAGCAAAGCAAGATAAGGAATTCATCCACTACCACGCATCATCAGGCAGGTGTTCAGCCATCTCCAGGAAAGCAGGGCTCCATGGTGAGCAACAGTGACTTGGGAAGACAAGTCTCTGCTATGTCCGTTACCAGCTTCTTCTGCCCCCCAGCCAATTTGCTGGTGGGTTGGGGTGGTGTGAAGAGCAGAAAAGGCCTTGACTCTGTGTAAGCACTGCTCAGCAGTAACTAAAACATCCCTGTCTTATCGACACTGTTTCGGTCACAAGTCAAATCACAACCTCATATAAGCTATTTTCACATAAATTTAACTCTATCCCAGCCAAAACAACTACCGTCTGTCACTTATTTTCATAAACAGTGCTGTCATCCTGTCCTGAGAAGCATAAAGTTTATGTCAGAAGTAAAACATGTATAAATTGGCAAATCATAAAAAAATAATGCTTTAACCTCAGATACCACATTTTAAGTTTTGCTCCTCACTTAGGGGTGATAACAGTTTATTTGGAGGCATTTTTTGTATTTGAAATGGGGTTTCACAGGAAATGGACCAATGGTACCATGACAAGACTAATATTGCAATTATCCTTCTTATAATTATTATCATACTAAGACCATTCCACAAATTGCTCTGGTATTTCTCCTTGATTATTGTCTGAGGAAGAAACGGACATGAGATAAAAACATTATCTGCACCTTGATGATTCTGTGACTCTATGACTTTTCCAGCCTCTAGCTTTTCTGCTAAGAAATTTTTCTTCATTGATACTAATTATTAAAAATAGGTTCTTAGATTGAATTATTAGATGCTGGGAAAGTGAGATTTAGTTTGTTTTCTTTAAGAAAAGCATTTAACAAAATTTTAGCATTTTTTATGATTTATTATTTTTCATAATTTTAATTGTTGAATCACCATTTCTCTGGAGTGCATGCCAACTCTAAACTCTCAACATGTTCAAGAATTATTACAATATGGATAAGGATAACTGAATCTTAAAAATATCAGTTTATTCTAGTTGTTCTAATAGAAATATTGTTTTATTAATGAATATGATTAGGATTATATTGATAGTGATCACTGATGTTTTTTTTGAAGTAGTGGCTTGGTTGTTCATTGGTATTCAGGTTTTCCACACAAGTGATCCAAATTCCTGGCTTTGATTAAAATATGTAATTGTATCATAGCTAGTTGTTTATTTAGCATGTCACTGTTACTTCATGTCATGTTGTAAATGGAAATTTTAAGTTTTCTACTTTAGAAGTTAGCATATTGGAAAAGTCATATTGATTTTGGATCTTCTGCTAGGTTTGGCTTAAGATTTTGGTGTGCTTTGTTGAGTTTGGAAAGCTGATTTCAACAGATCTCTGAAAAAGCTCTTAACATATTTGGGGAAAAAATCTGGCCCTGCTGAAGCTGATGGCAAGACTCCAACTGAACATTAGCAGTGTAGGATTTAGTTCTTGCTATATACCGAGTTTTGACATCCATATTAAGAGGAAGTGAATCACATTCTAGAAATGCCTATTTTCCCTATTAGCTATAAAAGAAATCTACCGCAGATGTAGCTGAAGTTAGGTGAGGTGAACTCATTCAAAGTAACTGAGCCATCTATCTTTTCATTGCACTGCAGGCATATGAAAGTTGTATAAAACAAAGCCCTCAGAAATGTTATTTATGCTTGTATTGCTGTATTAGCTATGAGCTTGGTTATGAGCCATGATTTTTTTTTTTTTTCATATAGGACACGGACAAATGCGAGGCTTTCTTGTAGAAAGAGCTTAAGAAAGCTGAAGCGCAAAGTTTGGGCTAGTAGTTCACATACATATATATACATATACTCACATATATATAAAAAGTGTGTAGGGAAATAACAATTTATAGTTGGCAGTAGATAGAGTGCTCTCATGTCAACTTTGGTCCTTCTGTTGTCACACATCTTCATGTATGTAAGGTTGAAGGTTGGATTTGAAGGAGGAAAATTAAATTATGAGAAAGCATTTATAATAGTATCTGTAAAAATTCATCCAGAAATAAAATGTGAAACTTAAGAAGGGGAAGCAAGTCTGGTCTTTTAACACTAGGAAGTGGTAGAGTGAATTAGCAATGGCCATCTTTGTATGCAAGACAAGCAACTTGTTTCTTGAGCTATTTCAGGGAACAGCAAATGGAAAGATGCAAAAAGAGAAGTAATAGAAACCAAATGATGATCCAAGAGCAGCATTAGTCTGAACATAAGAAGGTGTGCTAGAATTGCATTTGCTGGTTTCAGAATAAAAGATGTCATCATATTTGAGACAAGTGTCCCCTTCCTATATAGTCTGTAAAGGTTGTATTTTAGGTGTTTTATTCTGTAACAAGAGAGCACAAACGAAAAAACATTAGGGATCAAAGCAGCTTTTTAATCCTGTATATCTTGGAAAAAGACTAAGAGGTCCTATGCAAAGAAAGAAGTTGAAGCAGAAGAAAAAGGTCAGCGATGGAGCCAAGCAGGGAGAAGTAATCTTTACTAAATGTTACATGTGACCTTGCATCTGATTCATTTAATTATATATGTTAATATACCGATATAGCAAAAGTGAAATATTTCATTTTACTACACTGTCAGCAGAAACTTTCCTGTGAAAGGAGAACAATTGTCACTTTGTTTTGGCACACAGTTTAATAACATTAATATTTCATTATTACTGTGAGTGCACTTTAATAACATCAATCTTTCATCATTAATTGTGAGTATAATATACAGTAGGAATTCTACTGTAATTAAAATAATTTCATCCATTCTTTTTACTTTCTATTGATATTTGTCTTTTCTTTCTGATCTGCTTACAGTATACATTACACATTCATCAAAAAGGTCAACATACTCCAATGTATTCAATATAAATTTTTAAATGAGAAATCAGACAGTTTAGAAAATGGAGATAGTCCTTATTGGCTGATAATGACATTTCAAATTTGACCGTCCTCTAATTCTTCTGTATGGAAGTGCAGTGTTTTCTTAGCTCCACAGAGGCTCACTGCTGCTATCCGGATCATTCTAGTGAGCAAGAAAAATTAGATTCATCCTGGTCTGAACAAAAAAGCAAGAATATCCATATTTCTGTTTGATATCTATTAGGTTGTCTCAGAAGTGAATTGAATTGAAGTGTCTGTGTACTACTAACAGACCTCTAAGAAAGTGTGCTCTGTAGTCTTAATATGCTTTCCTGCCTTTTGCCAATCATCACCAAGCAAGCTGTATTTCTATGACCTAATATCTCTCCTCCATGATGCATAAACACTATCCACACCTTGCATAGTCACCTAAATTCCTACTTTGGTTTTGTATCTTCAGAAATAAGCAGAGGTGAACATGGGTATGGGTAGTTTTAGGCTAGAAGAATCCTTGCTCTGATTTAGCAGGTACAACCCTAGACGTCCAGTGTGTTATTACAGATTCAGCATGGGATTTGGCATTCTAGCTGCAGAGCTCTGGGCAAATGGTAAATTACAGGAAAGATTTAGAATTATCTCTGAACGGTAAATACAGCTATACAGGAGAGGGAATAAAGCCCTGAATTAAAGAATCAGCAGCCTCCTGAGATGAAAAGTTCTCTGTCCTGGAGACGATAGAATTAAACTTATTCATGATCTAACGGAAATAAAATGTATATCAGAACAAAAATTGCTCCAAAACATTCTGATAGGCCTTGTATTGTAGCTCACCAGTGCGAGCTGACATGGAAAAGTATCAATACCAGTTAGATAGTGAACACTGACAGCGAAATAAGTTTGTGGAAACAGCTACCAGATAAATATCACTGTAAATCTAGGTCATTCAGTCACAGTTACGAACTGTATTAGAAACATATTAATCTTCAACATGCAGTAGACACCAAAAAACTTTTTTTCAAAGGTGAAGCACTGGCCTTTTTCTTTCCTGCAGTGGCTGAGTAGCTAGGAAACAATGAAAAGGGGAAATTTGGGTTGTAAACTCTTCTTGACCAGATGGGGGGTATAACCCATAGCACTTACGTCTCAGGAACATGTCCCAATTACTTCAGTATGAGATATTTTGGGAACTGAAGAAGGGCAACATCCTCTCTGTCAACAGTGAAGTGGAAATGGAAAAGGGAAAAGAAGGCTACCTTCCCATGGGAGGGAGTGGAATGGAGGTCCTGATCTTTGTCCTTCAAATATTTTCTAGGCTATACTTTTCAAAGAAAGTAGAAATGCTCAGATTAAAATGTGTACATTTAGCTGTCCTCACATAGGTGTTTATAAGCAATCTAGGTAACAAAACTTTCCCTAAAACTGGTGGATTTCTAGTTAACACAGTCAGCAGGACACCTAATATTGCTGACAAAATGCCTACTCTAGAATCAAGCAAATCACTCTCTTGGTTACATGACTGTAGCTCTCCTGTAGATATCTGTCATGGTTTAAGCCCAGCCATAACTCAGAACCACACAGCCGCTCTCTCACTCCCTCATTCTTCCCCCCCAGCTCCCAGAGGGATGGGGAGGAGAATCAAAAGAATGTAACTCCCACGGGCTGAGATGACAACAGTCCAGTAACTAAGGTATAACACAAACCACTGCTGCTACCACAAATAATAATGATAAGGGAAATAAGAAAGGAAGAGAATACAAGTGCTCACCACCTGCGGATCGATACCCAGGCCGACCTGAGCAGTGATCTAACCCTTCTGGGTAACTGCCCCCAGTGTTTACATCCTGGGCGTGACATGCCTTGATGTGGCATACCTCTTTGGTCAGTTTAGATTAGTTGTCCTGTCTCTGCTTCCTCCCGTCTTCCCCTCCTCCCTGGCAGAGCATGAGACTCAGAAAGTCCTTGGTCGGACTAAACATAATGGATCAGCAACTGAAAACATCGGTGTAATCAGTGCTGTTCCCAGGCTGAAAGTCAAAAACACAGCACTGCACAAGCTACTAAGAAGTAGCAAAAATGACTGCTACTGCTGAACCCAGGACAGTATCCACCCCTTATTCCATACCATTCATGTCATGCTCAGATCCCA
>JANRGW010024469.1:0-13128 GCA_024733675.1 Psilopsiagon aymara
GGTGGTGAGGCACTGGAATGTGTTGCCCAGGGAAGTTGTGAATGCTCCATCGCTGGTGGTGTTCAAGGCCAGGTTGGGCAGGGCCTGGGGTGACATGGTATAGTGTGTGGTGTTCCTGACCATGGCAGTGGGGTTGGAACTAGATGATCTTAAGGCCCTTTCCAACCCTAACTATTCTGTGATTCAATCATTCTGTGTCCAAGGGGAACCAAGGGGCTACCCTTAGATGACGGATGTAGAGTTAGAGCCTTGTTATTTTGTGTTTACTATTTTGGGGTGTCATCATTTCCCAGTGTGTTTTCAACAGAATGTGGGACTGGATCAATCTCCAGTTTGGGGACTGATGATTCTCATATAATGCTAGTGTGTAATTTTGCGTATTTAAGTTGCTAAATGATGTCTGTTATATTGATACTATTTTCTAATTCACTTTGCCTAATCAACTTCTGTGCATCTCTTAGAAATACTCAAGAATTTGCACTGATGAAAATCTTAAACACAACTTTCTGTAACTTTGTTGTATTACAATTGAACTGTAAGTTATCCTACATATGTGAGCATACTTTTCAAGAGTTCTGCAAAATGTATGCATGTGTGATAGACATACAGGTGAGCATACCCAAGTCAACTCTAACATTGTCAACATAGGAAATAGCAACAAAAGCAGTGCAGAAATAGCTGGTGTCCTGTCCCAGACAGATGTGTTTCTTGTTCCTCCATGTTGATGTTCTGCATTTCACTGGTGGAACTTTATCTCCATTTGCCATGAAAGCAAAGCTCCAGATAGTACTATAGATAAGGCTGTTTCCTATGACACTTACCAGAGTGCTCACATTAATACTGCATAGGAATCTTGGAAAGCTGCTGCAAGCCAAAGCTGGGCTGTTGCACTTGTTGAAGCCATCTCACTGCTAGAATTGTAAATCTTATTATTCAGTAGACATAAGACAAAAATATATCCTTCCATTCAAGAAGAAATGAAAAGCACATGGTTATTTTGACCTCATAATTTTGACCCTGCAACCAGCTGCTGCCCGAAATCCACAATGGAAATTTCCATGTACAACAAACAAGCAGCTAAGCCAAATTCCATTTTCTTGTTGTTGTTCCTTTTAAAATGAATTTAAAATTAGGTATTTATCATTAGATGTGTTCTGAGGAGAAGGCTTTCCATATTTTGCAGCAAACAGGTTTCTCAGTCATGTGGCAGGGCTGTTTTCAGTGGCAAACCCTGAATGCCTGAAGAGCATCACTCCACCAGCCTGGCTGTGCTGTAAACACAGATCTGTCTCCAGGCTTGAGAGAAGCTGATTTCATTGATAGAGATACCAGCAGGATATATTTGGAAACTCAAAATCTATGCTGCTGATAGATCAACTTTGGGCACAATTTGCTGCAGATTGGGCTTTCCAGGGCTGTGATGTGAGAAGGCAGAGTAATGAGGAAAACAGGAGAACAGGCACTTGACGTTTTAATGATGTTTCCTCTCTGCCAGATGTAAATATAGAAGTGCAAAGCACTTTCTGTTTGCTTTGCTTTAATTTGAAAGAAGTGCAGATGAAAGCCAAACAGATTTAGTAGCATTAGTCACTATATTTTTTTAACTTTGAAGTACTTCAGAAAAGCGCTGTGATTTTACATCCTGCGTTTATTGGTCACAGGACTTCATGAAATAATTTGGACAGCAAATTTTCTATTTCTGGGCTACATTTATTTTAAGCGTTTTCTATTTCTTCAGTGTAAGCTATTGAATATGTTGTTGCTTTTGCTCTCTTATTTAATAACTAACATAGATTAAGTAAGGAAATAGCATATTGCTGTCCCCATTTGTATCACAGTGACTAGTAACTCATACTATATATATGCTTTATCTTCTGAGAAGTTTACTGTATTTTCTTATAAAACTTAGGAATTAAGCTAATGGGTAAATTTGCTTCCATAATGAGTACAGATTCTTAAAAAAAAAAAAAAAAGGCAGAAATACAACATCTTCATCAAGACCTACTCTGGGAGAGGTTAATCAATATAAGCAGAACATCTGGAGAATAAAGGGAGAAAGGGCTCTTTGAAGTTACCAGTATCTTGTTAAATGGGCACTCGTGTGCTGGGGTGGGACCAGGCCTGAGTGGCTGCTCTCCTTCATTAGAAGTAAATTTTCTTTGCAATTCCATGTAAGACATGGACATCAAACATTTTAAGATTTTAAGTTTGTGTTTGCCATCTTCTGGGTGCCCAACCTTCAACAGATTAACAGCATCTTTCCCAGGATTTTGTGTTATCTTCTGAAGGATGACTACCAATAACTTAAGCATGAGACAGAAGTCAAGTGAAAAAAACATGCTAGAAAACTCACAATGGAAGATTCTATCATAACGCAGTGCCTCTTTCTCATGCTCCTGAAATGAGGTATAAGCCTTATTTTCAAACACCAGTGTTTTAAAGTGAATTCATAAAATCATTGCCTACTCAGGTGCCTATCTGAATATCAAACTAAAGATAAAATCCTATCTGCAAAAAGCATTTGTCAGCTTCTGTTACTTTTAAAAGCTTTTGTTGTCATTCATGAGGAGTGGTTGTGATGTGGAATGTGCCTTTTTATATGAGTACTAGTTACCTTCAACACATAAATTTAACTGTAGTCACTGAATTCTCTCCACTTTAAAGAAAACGGGGTTCTCATGAGGAAAAGTAATTACAAGCAGAGTAAAGGACCCACCATTTATAAACAACATCAAAGTCATTCAAGGAAAGAATACCCCCAATATAGAAAAATTTCAACTGTTCAATTTTCTACTGTTACAGACCATGCAAAACAGAAATGCTATAAATACATATAAAGAATTCAACTAGGTTTCCTTATATTTGCTGCTTTAGCTGAACATAATATCTTTTTTTCCAGAAACTACTATGTACATGGTAATCTCTATTTTAACAATGGATTCAGATTAAAAATGTAAAAAAAAAAAAAAAAAAGGAGAAAGATAAAGAGTCAGAAGGGAGGGAGATTCAGACAGAAGCTATCTTCTGATAAAAAAGTCTGTCTATGCTGTGCACAAGTAGAAGGTTACAAGAGACAAGAGCTGAGGACCTTTCTCACACTGAACCCATTATGAAGTCCTGAGTTCGCCTTTGAATTCATTGAATGTATTTCATGTCAAGGCCATTAAGTTTGCTGGAGATGTGCTGAAAACATGATTATTTAGGTTTTTCCCCTGACAGACTTTTATGCTTTCTGCAGGTACCATAAAAATAATTTACTTTCTTCCTCTCCTTGAAGATTTCTTTGTCTTCTTCTGAAAAGCAGTATCTCCAAGGGAAGGTATCGTGATGCCCAGTCAGCATGTCTCCCTATGCAACCAGGGCTGTTTGTCAGTAATTGCTATTCAAGCTGAGCATCTGCTCCCTGGGTGCCTGAGAGAGGGAGATGGACCTGCTGATGCAGAATGTCCCTTTGGTCCCTGTCTCTGTCACAGGCTGGGGACACAGAATATCATGGCACATCAAATAATGTGATTTTCACTCATCAGGTTGTCTTCACCAGACTTTTACTGTTGTTTTCTCAAATGGCAAGAAATCTGGGCTGATTTCCCACCAGTTTTAACCTTTTCTTGTTGTGACCACTCTTCTAATGCTTTCAAGAAAAAGCAGAGCTGTCATAGCAACTTAAAAATTTGCTTCACTTAGACCAGCAAAAATCCATGAATTTTGCTCACATGTACCCTTGCTGTCCACCCTATCAACCTACTGAAAAATGTCTCACCTTGATAAGCAGAGGTATACCTTTTGATGTACATGGAACAATAGCTATCTTGGAGACAGATTAAAGGATAGTAGAAGTAGACAGTTAGATGAAGACAACTGGGATGACAATGCAACTGATGAAAGGGCTTTTAACCACTTTGCGTATCATTTAAAGCAGCATGAAAATGTCAAATGATAGTACAGAAAACTCCAGGCTCCCTAACTAGCCAGCTGAGATCATGAGAATCTGGAAAATGCACAATCTGTGTTGTCCTTGTTTCAGCAGTGCTTTCTCAGAGGTGCCTTGTTCACTCCTTAGCCTTCTTTTGGCAAGTCATTAGCTCTGACATTTCAGAGGACAGGTGATAATTAGAAATTAATGTATTAACCACTTCCTCAAGTGGTATAAGCTAAGGTATGTGGACTGAAGGCTTTAACAAATCTTTCATGTGAAAATCAAATGCTTTATATTTATACTGCACGTGGGTTAGGGCAATCCCAAGCACATCTACAGGCTGGGCAAAGACTGGATTGAGAGCAGCCCTGAGAAGGACTAGGGGGTGTTGGCTGATGAGAAGCTCCTCATGACCCAGCAGTGTGTGCTTGAGCCCAGATCACCCCTGTGTGCTGGGCTGCATCCCCAGAGCATGAGCAACACATTGAGGGAAGGGATTCTGTTCCTCTGCTGCTCTCTGGGGAACAACCCCCCCTGCAGTCCTCTGTCCAGCTCTGGGGCAACAAACACAGGAGGGACATGGAACTGTTGAGTGGGTCCAGAGGAGGACACAGAGATGCTGCGAGGGCTGGAGCAGCCTTGCTGTGGAGACAGGCTGAGAGAGCTGGGCTGGTTCAGTCTGGAGAAGAGAAGGCTCCTCAAGGGGAGACCTTAGAGCAGCTTCCGGTGCCTAAAAGGGCTACAGAAAACCTGGGGAGGGGCTTTGGACAGGGGCCCGTAGGAAAAGGACAAGGGGGAATGGCTGTAACCTGACAGAGGGGAGACTGAGATGAGCTCTTAGGCAGAAGTTCTTCCCTGTGAGGGTGGTGAGGCCCTGGAACAGGTTGCCCAGAGAAGCTGTGGCTGCCCCATCCCTGGCAGTGTTCAAGGATAGGCTGGATGGGGTTTGGAGCAATCTGGTGTCCTTGGTGTCACCTGGAAAGTGTCTATGCATGTGGCAGATGGGCTGGAACCAGTTTATCTTTAAGGTCCTTTCCATCCCAAATCATTCTATGACTATATGAAATGTGAAGTAACACAGTCCTTCAGTATCAAAACTATTTGAAGATTATCACATTTAGTCCCAGAGGTATTAATATATCAGCAACAAGCATGCCATGCCATTCAAGGGCAGCAACAATACCAACCCCAAAAAATCTCACTTTCCAGGTCTGTGCTTCAAACCACATATATATATGTTCAGGTTTTTGCTGGAGGGTGAAAACAAATTTATTTTTCAGTTGATTACCTGGGGCAATCCCTACAATTCTGAGCTAAATTGGGTTCAGTGAGCAGTCAGGGGGTTTTGTCAGCAGATATACGCTTTACAATAAAGATTGTATAAGACGCTGGATTAGAGCTTCCTACAGGATCCCCTCTTTGCTCCTGAGCAACTTAACTGTAATGTGTAAGTTCTTATTGCCCCACTGAGGCCACAAGTTGTTAACCTTTCCAAGGCCAATTGTAGGGACAACCATTGTAACCTTGGATGGAAAGCAGGATATTGTGAATCCTACTGACCAAGAATTGTTATAAGCTGTACCTTTGTTTCTTGTGGTCTTATTTGGGTTGCCCAAGGACGCTGTGAATGCTCCATCCCTGGCGGTATTCAAGACCAGGTTGGACAAAGCCTTGGGTGACATGGTTTAGTGAGAGGTGCCCCTGCCTATGGTGGGGGGGTTGGAACTAGATGATCTTAAGGTTCTTTCCAACCCTGACTATCCTATGATTCTATGATTGTATCTCATGTGGTATTTTTTGTCATCCTGGAGAAGTACATGAGAAGCCTTCAATTACTTGTCTCTCCTAGTTGACTTTATTTTGTGGAACCTTAACTTAGATGCTTCCCGAAGATATGAACGCTTTAAAAAAAACCTGTGTGAATAAATCTGCTCGTCAGGTTTTTCAGGTAGTGCTCATAGCAAGACATCATATTGTAGACCCCAAGCCCTTGTGCCCTTGGTCAACATCAGAAAAAATAGCGTACCTCCTTACAGAAGCCCAGTGAAGTGAATGGGGATGTTTGCAACATCCACCTGAGTACTGAAGGTCCCAGTCCAGTCCACAGAGCTGATGTGGTGGCCCTGCATGCCCTTCACGTGGCCACTGAGTCCACAATATGTGAATTTCTGATGCACTGATTCCACTATTAGCAACGGCCTACTTGATTTTACTTACTCTGAGCTAGTGTAGAGGTCCTGTTCAGAAGTGACATGGAAAGTGCTCTGACTATTTTCTGCTACAAGTTACCCTTCACCAAAGAAACCCCAAAACAAAGGTACTATAAAAAATACAGGGTGATCAGATGATGAACAAAGATTCATGACCACTGCCTCAGCCATCTACATGGGGTGTCTGAATTCGGAGGCTAGACAGCTGTAGATCATGAGCTCTCTGTAAAGAGATCCAAAGCAGTTCATTTGCAACTGGATTCCTCTCACCAGCTGCAGAGTAGATATTTCAACCCAAAGCCACGTGTTTAAGGTTAGGACATGCAGATGTCATACCTTTCCTGGAGTGTACATCACTTCTAACTATACTGAGCATATGTTACATTTAACATAGTGTTAGTCCACATGGCTCCTTCCAACCCAGTTCAAACATTGCCCTGTTTCTGAAGAAGGGGTTTGGACAAAGCGATGGACATGGAGTTCCCTAAGACAGAGTTTAGCATGCCATATTCATACAGAATTTGCAGAAGTGCAGGTGGAAGATGCTGGAAGGTGGGAAGGGATTTCTGCTTTTGTCCTTCCTTGCTGTTCTCTCCCAGCCTGAGCTGTGAGTCAGACACTGAGACAAGAAGCTCTGCTGCTTCAGCCAGCTGAGTGATGATCCTCTTCACTGAACATCCGGTGTGATCGTTGAGCTCATTCCACTGGGTGCAGCTCAGGTGAGTCTGCCTTGACTCATCTGTTCCTGCATCCAGCCAGTGAATCAGGCAGTGATTCCCTTCACCTACACTTGTGTGTCAATTGCGTCACACAAAATATGAAAAAAGAATCTTGGGTTGTGATTATGACTTATGAATGACAGAGAATGCTTTCTTCCTTTCACTCACATACCCAAATATTTTTCATTAGGCTCATTTTGAGGTGCCTGAGATAGAAAAGAAGACATTTCTATAGGACACATAATTTTGCTTGTATATAGGTATATCCACACAAGAAGATAGGAGGGGACATTAATTAGGAAAGTTCATCTGGTCTATTTTTAACTGGTCTTTTGTTTGCATGATTTTCTGCCTAGGGGCCAGAAAGTAATTCCCTCCTGTGATAAAGATATTCTTGTCTCCAAGGAAGTTTCTGTCTGAAGAACGTCCTGCCAACCACATACCATGCTGAGGCAAAATATTTTACATTGCTTGCATGTCATGTAAATGAATTGTCAGTGAGTAATGGGCAGACTGCATGTACAGCAAAATACCTGTGTGATATACTGGATTTGCTGACAGCTTTTGAATATTCCTTTGTGTGATGATGGAGTGTGCATGATCCTGCTGCATGTATGTTATATAAATTGGAGATACATCATAACTGATAAGGTGATATAATTCTATTGAAGTTACACTTGAAAGTAAATGGATGTAAATTTAATCTGTCTAGAGGATCTCCTCAACTTTACTTCATTGTGAAATTGTTTTGCTTTCCTAAACCTCAGATCACTGTAATGTCCATTGGACATTCATTCATTCTCTGTAGCAGTAGGTAAGAACGAAGAGAAAAGAGATCTGAGTTTAAATCTCTGCAAGATTTCATAGGGTTGCATGTCTTCTCTGGGTTTGCTTCTTACTTAAGTGCTGCTCCAGGAAAGGGCACAGCTAAAGGCACTAAAAAGCTAAGTTTTGAGCAGAGGTAAATGTGTGCTGTTCCTCAAAGGCAAAGGGATCAAAACTACCTACACTGAGACTTTGCTCCGTATGAAATGCCATCACTCCCTCCCCAGTAAAAAGCTATTTGCTATGAAAACTTTACTGCTTTATGGACAGCACAGAAACTACTGCTTTTCATGTTAATGGTATCTTCCCACCATGTTAAGCCTGTTTTAATATTGTCTTTTTTGCATAACCTGAATTAATTTGAAATATTATAATTAGCCTGACTACTAAGTGTCTTTTTATTAGCAGAAAGAATTATGGGTTACTTACAGAATATTAACAAAGTCTGATATTGCACATAATTTTGTTGAATAAATTATTTTGCAGTGTTTCCAGGTGCAAGGTCAGTCTTTTGAGGCTTAGGCATTGAGTTCTAATGAAATAACAGTACCTCAGGGTACTTGGTAAAAAAAACCCATAATAACAAACAACTACAACATCAGAAGAAGGCATGGAGTTGATGTTAGGATCCTGGTAGTCTACCATCACTGCAGAATGAAAGCTATGGCATATGATGTTGCAACCACACAAGGTATTAGTAGATCCTTTCTCTTCCATCAAGAATGTGACATTATGCCCCCAATGTGCATTATTACTCAATGTGAATAATGGCATTTACTTCTGTGATGATTTTACAATGAAGCCTTACTGAGAATCTCCTAAAAGACAGAGGAAGTGGAAAAAAAAGTCTTGATCAAGAGAAGAAATTAAAAATATTTATGACAGAATATCTCAGAAGTGCCAAAGCACTTGATTTTTCTTTTTGTTTTGTTGTGTGTGTGTGTGTGTGTGTGTGTGTGTGTGGTTTGCGTTTGAGAGACTTAATGAATGGCGTGTTGGGAGGTAAGATAATGTGATATGAAGAGGACTCTGATAAATACACGGCAAACCTGCGACAACAACCATCACTTCCAGCTTCCATGCACTGGAGAACTACACCCCTGTGTTCCCTGTGGCAGTCACAAACCCTCTGCACTGAGCTGCCTGCAATATGCCCCTGGGGAACACCAGCTTTACATTTGGCAGATTACTAGAGATTCACATACAAGACCAGTGTTATGCTTAAATTAAAAAGGTAACACCCATCACATAAATGTACATACCTTGTGTACATGTTCTATTATCTACCACAAATGAATCAGCATTGTATTAACAATATTTATTTGTTCCTATTCAGATGATGCTATGTTTTCCTCAGTAACTGTTGCTGCGGGCTTTTTCCTGGCAGAGTTTCATAAAGAATCTTGGTCACAAACACTGGCCACCAGCCATCCTGCACAGTGTAAACTTAGTGTAAATTAGATTATTATCTGATCTAAATCTAAATCTTAAAGGATTTTCTGCTTTGCTTAACTGCTTTTGCACTTGCTTACAGTGGTGAGAAAGCAGATTTAATAGTGAAGAAAGATAAATATTTACTGATCAGTCAGAGAGAACCCATCCAGGACATTTGCAGGAAAAGCTGGAGCCTGTAGCAAGCACCTCTCTGCCTTCCAGCTCAGCTTGCAGGCTGCAGAGAGCAGAGCAGCCTCTAAGCCTCTTGACGGTACCATAGCCTAGAGATGGGGACAACAAAGAACATCAATCTATTCCTAAAAATATTTAACATCAGGATATGCAGAATGCAATCTGGGAGAGGAATTTGCAGGGTATCCGTGGAACAACCTGCCAAATAGTGAACCACACAATGATGAATCCTAGGTTGGTTTGGGTTGAAAAGGACCTTAAAGATCACCCACTTCTAAACCCCTCCTGCAATAGGCAGAACACCTCCCAGTAGAGCAGGTTGTTCCAAGCCCCATCCAACCTGGCCTTGAACACTTTCAGGGACGGGGCAGCCATGGCTTCTCTGGGCACCCTGTGCCAGGGCCTCACCACCCTCACAGAGGAGAACTTCTGCCTAAGAGCTCATCTCAGTCTCCCCTCTGTCAGGTTAAAGCCATTCCTCCTTGTCCTGTCCCTACAGACCCCTGTCCAAAGCCCCTCTCCAGGTTTCCTGTAGCCCTTTCAGGCACCGGAAGCTGCTCTAAGGTCTCTCCTTAAGGAGCCTTCTCTTCTCCAGGCTGAACCAGCCCAGTTCTCTCAGCCTCTCTCCAGAGCAGAGCTGCTCCAGCCCTCGCAGCACCTCCATGGCCTCCTCTGGACTGAAAACCAGAAAGCAACTGATACGGATCACTATTTGTGACTTATGTTATTGTGTTTGAATGCTGGGTAGATAACCATGTTCATCAGTCTTGCAAGACTCACTCACCCATACCAGCACAGTTACCCTATATTGTAGGGTAGCTGCTCTATGTAGACAGGAAACAGATGCAACACATCTTGACCAGCTCCACATCACAGCACCTTTACAGTGCTTGCAAAGGCTGCCTTAGCCTGATGGGTAAGTGCTCCACTTTTTCCTCACTGCGTGTTGTGAGAAATCGATGTATTTATATCTGCATTTTGTGGATGAAAATTAAAACCACTCTGTTTAACAGCAGACTTAAAAGTGGCTGTGGGGACAGCAGGGCATGCTACTCAAGGCCACATCACAGACACCTTGTCCAAGGGCTACATGGATGTGTGATAAAATGCCTGCTGCCCAGGGGCAGGTTGGGTCTCATCACTCTGTAAGGTATGAGCCAGAGCCTGATTCTACTGTTTTGAGGCAGGAAATTTTGTCTCAAAGTACCCTCTCATCCCTGTCAAAAGAGGAATAGGAATACTCCTGCAGTTGGAATAAGTTGACTGAGCTTGTGAAGAGGTCTGCTGTGGAGAAGGGGCATGGGTCACCCCTTCTGCAGCTCACAACCTCCAGCACTGTCTTTCCTCTCTCACTTTGTATACAAACTATGGGATGGATGCTCACAAGCCACACACAGCATCTGAAAAGGGATTTTGCACAAGCTCCTCAGAGGTGTGCTGCTGTATGACATCTCCTTCAGCCCTGTGGCTCTCTTAACAGCTCTCTTAAAAATGCTAACTTTGAGCCAAACTGTAGCATAGTTTCATTAGGGGCAGCTCCTGGAAGAAACAAACCCTTGGAGCATAGACAGTGTTGATCCCAACTGCCTGGTTGAAAACCATCCTCAGGTTCTGAGAAGAATGAACTACAATCTGCAGCTCCAGATTTAACCTGAAACCCAGGGATGCTGAATTGACAAGGAGCAGGAACAGGGTGTCTGTGCTATGTGGGCTGAAGCCACGAATACTTCTGATACAGGCTGAGATGTATCTCCTGAGTAGGAGATGCCCATCTCTGATAGCTCAAGCCCTGCACATGGACAGGAGAGCTCCTACACAAAAAATGTCAGCACGAGTAGGAAAGGAGTTTGGGACAGGAGACAACAGCTCCCTGCGCAGGAACTCTTCCATCTCAGCCTGTCACTTGCTTCCTCCCCTGTGATTTGTCCTTTTGACAAGCAAAGGACAGACAGGTGAGATCCCCCACACCCCAACACTGCTGCTCTGAGGGGAGAAGAGAGGCTTAGCCACAGTCAAAATATACTTTATTAGTCCTTTAGGAGGCTGCTAGATGACTAATACAAGTTGGATCCTTTACAGTGTTAGAAGCATTGTTGTATGAATGAGAATTAAAATTAGATACTTTGATATTTCTTCTGAATGATGACACACTTTATTTTATTTTTGTTTTTAATTAATCCTGCCATTGGTTGTGGGTTGGTTTTTTTTTGTGGGTTTAGTGAGTCACGTAGCTCTGTCGTAGTGTCAGAATTTTCAGGCACTGCAGGTAAGTCTCACGTCAGGCAGCTCCACTTCCAACTATTCTTCTGTTGTTTTTTTTACCCTCCTCAAATGAAGTGCTGAGGAGGTGCGTAATCAAGTGTCAGCTGCACAGTTTAAGAGATCAATTCAAGTCATTAAAGAATAAAAACTTGTACAGATTTCTGCCTGAGAGGGCAGAAATATAAAATAATTGCCAAGCCCTGCCTCTTGCACTCTGGTGTAAGATTTATTCCACTAATTTCCAGGTTAAACCTGGAGGCTTCTTGAGCTGTCCCCAGCTCATGCCTTTTTGAGTTAGCTCCCAGTTATTTCCACTTGCAATGGCAGCTATGGTCAAGTAATGATTAGTAAAATAAAGCCAGAGAAAAACGATTCCCAAACATTTCACTTGAGGTGCAAAGGTGGCTTCCCTCCCTGGTAGAAACCGCCTTGAACCATCCACATCTATAACTCCCACCT
This sequence comes from Psilopsiagon aymara, assembly GCA_024733675.1. Lineage (NCBI taxonomy): Eukaryota > Metazoa > Chordata > Aves > Psittaciformes > Psittacidae > Psilopsiagon > Psilopsiagon aymara. Next base: position 12,018 of record JANRGW010024469.1, read on the forward strand.
TTAGAATCCCTGCTGCAACATGTCCCCAGAGCCACAGTCGGCAGATACTCAGGAACTGCTGCCCAAACGTATTCCTGCCACCAGTGCCTCTACATGTCCCTTTGGCTCACACTGACCTTCAGCTCTCCTGGCATACAACACTGTGTATTTATAGAACTCAAGCACACTTCCTCCAGTCTGCCTTTTCCTAGGCTAAACATCTACTGCTGTATTTTCTTCCTCTTAAGGTCTCTTGACCAACTATCTAATACAAAGCCATTAATTTCTATTAAAATGAAATGTCTATAGCATTAACTACGAGAATTCATTGGAAAAACACCCATAGAACATACAAATGTAACACAGTTAAGGCAAAAGAAGGAAGCGATATCTCCTCAACATTTCATTCTGAAATGAACAGCAGAAACTTTCTCTGCAGACTGCTGGTAACAAAATACCCTGTCTCTTTTTATGGCTTGAAATCTGCTTTACAATGAAAACTCAGCAGAGATGCAATCTACTCAGCAGATTCAGAGGTCCTCTTCAGATACATCTAACAACACAGATGCTTACCAATAACACATCTAAATTCAGCAACACCAAATTTAGCGACACAAGACTAAAAAAACCTGAAACCCCAAAACCCAAACAACCAAACAGCAGAAACTCCTGTGAGAACAACTTCTTAAAAACATTTTCAGCAGCTGCCAGTTCCATGCAAGTTGGGACACCCATAACAGAAAGTGTATTTTAGCTATGAATTGACAGGGCTGGTGTTCAAAACTGCAGGGTTATATCTGTCACAGTGCCACTCACTTGCTCACATGTATGGACCTGGGCAAAATCTGCCCTGCCCTCATGTCTTTTGATGCGTTGACTGAAGAATGTGACAAGGACGCTGCTGGAGATGTGCCGGTCTGATAGGGCCGGACCCTTGGGACAGCCACATCACATAGGGCTGGCCACGGGATACACAGCCATGATGGCTGAGATGTAGGCTGGGAAGAACTCCCCTGTATGTTTTACCAGGGCAGATAGTGACAGGCTAGGGGGAATGGCTTTAACCTGACAGAGGGGAGACTGAGATGAGATCTTAGGCAGAAGTTCTTCCCTGTGAGGGTGCTGAGGCCCT